>QLOT01020779.1:13538-30161 GCA_003313875.1 Russula aff. compacta | reverse complement strand
ATCCTAGGATGGCTTTATGTTCTCCCAGATCTGATAGGAAGAACCTGTGATTTGTTCTTTGCCCACCGGTTTGTAGCTGCAAATCTGCGTAATACTTGAGCGATCCACTTTTGTTTAAGGTGCCATCCACATTGAGTAGCGGCCTTGGCTTGGCTAATCGTTTGATGGGTAGCCTGAGCCATCGCGCGTAAGATAGGTTCATGAAATTCTCTGTGGCTCCTGAATCCACCAGTGCTATTGCTTCAGCTCTTTTCGCGATTGATCGTGCATAGAAGCAAACTGTCATTGACTTTCTATTTGACATATACACATTGTCGCTATTGATCCGCCTGAGTAGTGCCGATCCTATCAGGCTGTGTGAAAATCCTCTGAGGCTCCCATCTCCTTGGCTAGACGCTGCTGGTCTTCAACAGTCATTCTTTGGAGGTGGGCCCGTACTGTCGCTACCGAGTCTTCTTCCACGTCTCCCATTTCCTGATCCTCGTCGAGGTCAATGAGGTTTGCCTGGTTGGCTGGGTTCTTGCCGTTCCACCTTGTGTTTTGGAAGGCTTGCTTAGGTTTGCTGGGGCAATTTCTGGCGTAGTGACCCACCACCCCGCAATTGAAGCAGGCATTGGCGTCCCCAAAGCCGGTCAGGTTTCCTCGGCTGCTTTGGCCTTGACGCCAGTTCCCTCTTCCTCTGCCCCTCCAGTTGGTGGGCGCGCGTCCCCTGCTAAGGTCCATAGGGACCGGGGTGTTGTTCATGGTTTGGGGGCGTTAGAGGAGTTAAATGGGGGGCGTGGCACGGGCCTCCATTGGTTGCTTTGCCATCCTCCTGCGTTGAAGAAGGGTCGTCTAGGCTGGGGGTTGAGGGCCCGATACGCATTCCCTGTACTGAGGGATTTCACAATGCCTTCGATGGTAGTCCTAGCTTGGACAAGGAGTTTAATTCGCTCCTTTAGCTCCATATAAGTTGTCGGGTATGGGGGGACCAGAGCTTTCTCGAGTAGCTCCTTTGGTATTCCACGTAGGAGCATGTTGTAGGTCTCTTCGCTTCCTACGGTGTAGTTGGCCTTTCTGAGGAGATTCTCGAATTTGGTGATATATTCGTCATAGCGGTTGTCCTGCATTTTCAGGTCCATCAGTTTGGTTCTGGCTTTCTGCACGCTTTGAGTGTCTTGGAATTGGTCCGCAAACTCTGTGAGGAATTGGTCCCAGAGGGCTGGGATATTGTCTGCTGGGAGCGTGAGGCCGTCCAGCCAGGTTCCCATATCTCTGACCCATTGTGCTGGTTCCTCTCCTTTGATCAGCGTGAGGGTAAACGCTGCTTTCTTGTATGAGGAGTCGTATCCCGCCACTCCATGATTGACTCGGAAGTATGCCTTGACTTCCTCAATAAAGTCGTCCGCTTTGGACCTGTCTCCAGTGAAGACCTGGGGGAGTTGTCCCATGGCCTTGACGTCAGGTGGGACCTGTATTGGGGCCTGTGCCGCCGCTGGTTGTCCTGGGCCTCCTGGGCCTCCTCCAGGCCCCCCTGGTCCACCTGGTCCTCCAGGTCCTCCTCCTGAGGGTCCTTTCCTCAAGGCCTGGCGCATGCTTTGTTGTAGCCTTTCTGCTACCATCATGTTTGCTTGTGCTGGCTGCGTGGCGGCTGCTGTGGCCACATGGGTTGCCGTCTGCGTCTGTGTAGACATGGTCTGAACAATGCTGGGGATCGGATTTCCTTCTGGTAGGGGTCCTAAGGGAATTTCTGGGGCTGGGTGAAAGGTACGGATTGTGTGCGTGTGTACTGGCGTGTTGTGCTCGGACACTGTGGGGCTTGTCTTCAGTTCTTCTTTGATCGGTGCAAGCCTGATTTGTCTGAGCAACTCCTTGCTTTCGTCTTCTTCTGATGACGGTTCGTCGTCTGGTGGGTCCTCAATGTCGTAGTCGCTGAGCTTCTTGTAATGTCTCCCTAGTTCGTACCGCTCTTGTTCTTCGTTCCAATCTACCTGATACCACCCTCCTTTGTAGTAACAGACTTGTGGAGAGTTCTCTTTGACTTTCTGGTCTTGGTCTAGTAGCACCCAGATAGAATGTTCTGCACCGTTGCGCCAGTGGGTTGTGTCGATCTCTTGTACTTGTGAGTTTGGTCGTCCGGTCGAGGCTTCTCTCCAGTGGACGATAGTTCCTTCTCTGTTGGAACTGCTAGCCGTGGTGAACAGAAGTTGAGTCTAATGTCACCGCCAAGGGTTTGACAGCAACAATAGACTATAGCTAAGTCTCTGCTGTGACTTAGAAGACAGATAGAGATAGATGGGTTCCCGCTTGCTGCACCAGTATGCAGTAGCCACCCCTTAGAGTAGAGAGAAGAAAGGGAGTAAAGTCACTGTATTGACAGGAGACTCAACTTGCCGGTACAGGGTAACTACAGGTAGCTATTTATACTGGTAAGGGGATCCTAGGATCCTGAGGCTGTGTACAGTGCCAGAACAATAAGACAGAACTGGGAACAATGGGAGTGACAAGAAGGGAACAAGGGCTACGTCTAAAAGGGGATCAATAGGACAATAAGTGTCCTATGGAGCATGTGATTCTTGAAGAACAATAAGAACCATATGTAGGAGCGTCCATCAGGGACGAAGTGTAGCACATGATATAGTACAGTGCCTCAGGCACACACACAACAAAACAATACTGCAGACTCTGGGCCGGTTCCCAACTTACACGAGCACGAGCAGTTGAATGCTCACCCGAGGCCGGTTACACATATCTTCCACTCACGCTTGTGGCGCTGGGCCATCTTCTTCATCATGTCTTTGACCTCACAGGCGATATTGACTATCTCCATGAATCAATTACTGTGTACCATAACCTCTTCAAGATGGAGGGTATAGCGATCAACCTACACACGGCCACTTTATTGCTTCTTAATTGCTTGGCCTCCCAGTACAAGCTGTTCAAGGACCCAACGGACGGGGATGAAATCCTGGAATTATATGCCGTCGCTGCCACCGATACAAGCGCAGAGGTACCTCTTCGATTCCCCACCTCATGTGAATGGTCACAGGCCACGCGCTTGACTGGGCACCCATCCATCCTCACCGCATATCAGACTGCCATCTCACTCATGCAACAATCTCTCTCCTTCGCTCCTACCCTCGAAATACAACATTTCCGTCTTGTAGCCCTGTGCGATCAGTACGAGAAGCTGCCACTCAACTATGCATCCTATCTCATCCAGATCGGTCAACTATTGCAGGCCATTAAGACTCTCGAACGAGGGAGGGGCCTCCTCTGGTCAGAGATGCGCGGCCTCCGCACTTCAATTGACCAGCTTCGGGCAGTCAACTTGCCCTTGGCTGAAACATTCGCAACTGTCAATCGGGACCTCAAAGCATTGACAGTCTCAGGCTCTCCAGTAGTTTGGATGCAGAATGGCCAAGTCGATGGTCACAATGGGATGGACCTGGTCGGTCGCCTTGTGGTGAAGCAACGGCAACTTGTTGACGAGCGTGACAGGCTCATCTCTCAGATCCGAACCCAGCCAGGATTCGACTCATTTTTGAACCCACCTTCATTCGACACCCTTCACTCTGCTGCTGTGGGTGGACCTGTCATATTAATCAATCATTCTAAATGGCTTTCTGACATCATCATTCTTCTCCATGACTCCCCTCCCTCCCTTATTCCAACAAGCTACAATTTCTATGACCACGCGAAGGGGTTCCATGACAAGTTACTGGCCATACGAAATACAGGCCTCGACTCAAGCGAATACGAGGACACTTTGGGTTATATACTCGAGCACCTCTATTATCTTGTTGGCCGTCTGGTGATCGAGAGACTCCGCAATTTGAATGTACCAGAACAATCGCGTGTTTGGTGGTGCCCAACATCCATATTCTTCTCCCTTCCTCTTCACGCCATGGGTCCAATCCAATCAGATGGCCCAAACAAGCTGTACTTCTCAGATCTATACATCCCGTCATATACTCCGACACTCTCCACACTTATAGAATCACGTAAGCCGAGTGCGCAACCATGGGACACACCTTCGATGCTGCTTGTGGTACAACCTGATGCTCAGATGCCGAGTTCGCTGCAAGAGATGCGCATCATCTGGACTGTCTGTCCATCAGTGGAGACATTGTTTCAGAAAAAGGCGACAGATATTTCCACACTCGAGCGTCTCAAGTATCACCGGTTCGCGCACATTTCATGCCATGGGATACTTGAGGTCGGAAAGCCCTTCGCCGCGTTTTTCAAGCTTTACAAAGGTTCACGCCTCACACTGCTGGACATCGTACAATCTCGACTTCCCAATGCCGAATTCGCATTTCTCTCAGCTTGTCATACAGCTGAGATAATGGAGGAAAGCATCGCAAATGAGGGACTGCACCTTGCCGCAGCAGTTCAATACAGCAGATTCCGGAGCATGGTCGGGACGATGTGGGCGATGGCTGACGTTGATGGACCAGTGATTGCTGAAAGCTTCTACCAGTCGGTGTTCTTGGAGAGATGGCAAGGGGTGCCATATTATGACAGAACAGCCGAGGCACTTCGGGATGCTGTGAAGAATCTAAGAAAGAAGAGAAAGATGACACTGGAGCACTGGGTGAATTATGTGCACTATGGGGCGTGATTGTAGGAATGTGATATCAGAACCTTTTTCAGTGCTCATGCGCTCATGCGTCAACTGTAGGAAAGCAGGTTCGAGGACCTGGGGTGGGTGCAAGCGCTGCGGTGATGGCACTAGTGGGTGAAGTAACTTTGTCACACATCTGGTTTTGGCACCTCAGAATGGTTATGGTGTTGCAAATTATAAAGTTATGTGGTTGAGTTCTGAGGGATGCAATCAACCTCAGTGTGCGCTGTAAGTACTAGAACTGAGGGGCCCAAACAGCTACCTACGATGGCCTAAGGAATGGCTAATGCATGCCAAAACATGCACGGCGATGTATCTAAACTGATAACTGAAATGTCCAAGTTATCTTATCATATCTTATCACGGATCTCTAGACCCGCGCGTTCACACATCTCTTGCGCTCACATCTCTACATCTCTACAGGTAGTTTTTTTTTGCCCCTGTTCTCCTCTTTGGCATTGGCACATACATTTCATATCATACAGTGCAACAAGAGCACAACTTGTTTACTCACACAGTGGTGAACCGGTTCTGGGTTTGACTACCGTTCCGCGTATCCAAGACCGGACCACTGACAAACGGACTATGGGAGGGGTATGCCATGTGTTATGTTTCTATTCGACGGTTGTCAGTGTCACCTGTGACGTATTGGGTATTGGGTATCAAAAGTATTGCGAGGAAAAGAAAGGGATATAGTGTGAGTATGTGAATGTGTGTGTAGCTAGCTACGTATATTGTTGGCCATGTACAGTTGTATACGTATTCAAGGCAGGCACGAAGGAGAGAACCAGTGCGCCATGTGCATTTTTCGAATTTCGTCGTTGTCGTGTGCAACCAACCCATCATGATCGGATCCATACGCACATCTGCGCTTCTCTTCTCTTCTCTTCTCTTCGTATGGGAAGCTCGGGGTGTTTTGGGTGGGGTAGGGTGAGACCCGCGTCCGCCGGATGCATGCAGTATGCAACGCACGCACCAATAGTTCCCCACCATTTTGACGTCGCCTGCGCATTCTCTCCTCCTCTTCCTCTCCTCAACCCCTTTAACCTCCTCAGCCTCTACCCATCGAACCACCCAGCTCGAGCCATCTCCTCCCCAAGACCATCCCACGCCCGTCGATACGCCTTGCGTCCAGCAAGCTCCGTCGCGAACCTGCAAGGTATATGGTTGGTCAGCGGTCGATATCCAGATCGTCGAAAGGAGAGACGTCCAACGCACCTCAAACACTCGTCCAACTTCCACCGCCCGCCCTCACTGGGCCGCTGCTGCGCCCCCTCCGCACCGGACAACCCAGGCGCGTACGGTGCACCGGGCATCAATCTCCGACTGAGCGCGAAGATCATGCCCGCGATGAACGCGTCCTGCGCTCCGACATCCTCTGCGCGTTGCGTCTGCTGCGGCTCCTTTGGTTGTGGTTGTGGTTGCTGCTGCTGCTGCTGTTGTTGCTGCGCTTGCTGTTGCTGTGGCGTCAACCCAGCTTGCGCCTGCTGTGCCGACGCAGCACCATGCGCAGCACCCCGCGATCCGTCATTGCTCGACCCCGCCGCAATCTCAGTGCCGTCCGAGTCGTCGCCCGAGTCATCCGCATGGCGCTCGGCACTGCGTCCACCGCCACCGCCGCCGCCGCCTTCGCCGCCTGGGGCGGCACCAGATGGGGAGAGTCCAGAGTGTGCTGCCCCTGCCCCCGCCCCGCCCGACAAGTGCCGCATCTGCGAGGCGGAAAACGCGCTGCTGCCGTGGCTGCTATCGTGCCCGGCGGCCCAAAAGTCGCTCCCGCTGCGCACGCTGTGCGCTTCCGACAGGCCATTGTGGCGCGCATGGTGGTGGTGTCGCGCTGCGGATGGGGTGGTGGGGAGGATTGAAGAGGTCGAGGTCGAGGACTTGCCGGCTGCGGCGGCGGGCGTCGTGGGCGGGCCCGTCCATCCGGAGGACTGGAAGTACTCGCGGGTCGGGAGGGAGAGCGCCGCGGCACCGTCGGCGCCCCAGTATGCGACGAGCAGCGCGTGCGGCGGCGCGAGGCGCGTCAGTGCGAGGAGGAAGGCTCGTGGGGCGCCGGCGTACGCGGGAGATTGTGCCTGAGCGTAGTGTCGATTGAGGAAGACTACGTCGGCGTGGGGGATTAACTGTGGGTTGACGTGAGGTGTGCGAGCGGTGAATGAACCATCCATTAACGGGTCAGGGTCAGGAGTCAAACGGAAGCAAGGAAGATGCGCACGGCTTCGATTCCCTGCTTTGCTCGGCGGCCCACGTCCACGCTGAACACGCATTGAGAACGCCAGCGACGCTCGCGCGCGAGGCCGTCTAGTCCCTGGAGGTTGTTCAAGGTCGTCTTGACGGAGCGTCCCTCAAAGTGGATCCAGTCGAACGGGGCAGCGCCGATCATCGGTGACAGTGGGGGCGGGGAAAGTGGAGGAGAGGCGAGGGGCTGTTCCGGAGAAGGGTAGTGCTCGGGGGCGAGCAGAGGCCCCAAAAGAGAGACAAATTCCTCATGAGGAATATCTGGCAGTGGGTTGTGGTTGATGACCGACTGGCTATTCGTGTCCCCTAAAGAGAGAAGACAGTGAATAAATGAGTGTCATATTTCCCCTCCCACTGAGCGCAAAAAATGGTGTTTGGTTGCGCAAAAAAAGAAAAAAAAACTAGAACCAGCAGCAGAACTCACCGGCATGGAGCACCCAAGCAGCGGGGACGTTGGCGCCCTCCCAGACCTTGCAATACCGCGTGCTGACGCCCTCAGCCTCGAGTTCACGCGCGAGCGTGCGGGCCTCCTGCGCGCTGCCCAAGCTCGCGATGAGCCAACACTTGTCCGCGTGCAGCTGAGAGAGGACGGAGAGGACGGCGGGTGCGCTGCCGCCCCTGGTGCGCGCGTATTCGTGCGCGCGCACGGTCTGTGTGGGGCCCGGGTGGAGAGGGAGGGAGAGGGTGTGGGTGAGGAAGAGGGTTCCTGCTGCGACGACGCGCAGAGGACGCGTTGAGGGAGCGAGAGAGGGCGTTGGCGATGGTTTGAGACGGGACATGACGAGGGCGTAGCAGCCCGCGCGGTGACTTTCCTCGTCCTCGTCGAGGCCCAGGCCGGTCAGCGCCATTTTGCGGGCCGAACGTGTTGCCGATATCCGTCCCTCTCTCTTTCTTCTTCTTCACCCTCGGACTGGACCACTCGTCTCAAGCCTTGCTGTCGTCCGAGCCAATCTCTTTTTATTTGGCAGTAGCAAAATCCTTATAGGGGACAGCGGGCCCTGAACAACGAGCCAACACTTTGACATTTCCAGTGACGAGTGGCAACCAATTTCACCACACACGTAGTATTGTGGGAAAACTAACAGGTAAGTTGGCAACGAGGTGCTCTATGTGCCTTGATGCGGATTTATATGGTAACATAACGTACTCAGTCCATGCGCTTACTCTTATCTAGATAGCACAGATAGCGATCACCACGTACGAGACCATAGGCTCCCGCACTCAAACATTCGACAGCGAATTCTAGACCCCTGCATCGGGTTTAACACGGAGATCATCCCGGATATGCTTCCTGTTACGAATGCGCGCCTGCCGTCGAAGAACCCTCATGACCACTATGCGACAATAAAAGCCTAGCCGACTCGTAGTCGAAGGTGCAGCCACGGCCGCTTGACGACGCGTCGCGTCAGCACTGTCTCGGCGTCGACGTAGCCAAAGCTAAGCGAATTAAAGTCAGCCCGAGGCACCCAACATTCAATGAAAAAAAAGTACTGCACCTTGTAGTCCCTCGCGCACAGAGAATACTACCAAGGCGAGTGAGGTTCGAGCACTCGGCGCAGGTCATATCCGTGCCCATCTTCTGCAGCTCGACCACCTTCAGCAGGTACCCGTAGGGTGTGCTCAGAGCACCGTGCAAAGAGAGGAAACTACCCACTGCCTGACGACAGGGCAATGCAACTCTTTTTGTACCGCCTGATGGTCTTCCCTTGCGAACGATCTTTCCCAGCCATTCAGGCGACGAGCCCCATGGAAAATGCTGCCTCAGGAACAGAATATTAGCCACGAGTGTAGGCTATAAATCGGGGAGCTAGGGTTGAAGTAGAGAAACGATGTGAGTTGGTATTCATCCAAGAGGGTGCCCGCCCATGTGGAGTCCATCTCTTTAATGGTTGAGACGGTCAACGGTCCTGATGATGATGGGGAATAAGAGCAGACGAAGGAAAGAGGAGTAGTCCGGATGATAGATGAACGGTTTGGTAAATCGTAATTGGGGATTGAGGTGGAGGTTGCTGGGTATAGTATCAAGGCAAAATGGGGCTAAGCCACTCACGACGAGGCGCGCGGCGCACTGTAGCTTACGATCATCATCAGATGTAGCATCTTTCAGTTTCGGGTCAGGGTGACGGGACGCCCTGCGATCCTGCGGGCGTCGATGAAGAAAGTGAATGCATCCCTAGTATCGTCACTCGCAGAATATGAAAGCTCCTCCAGCTCGGGCAGTAGCTCCAGAGGAAGTTCTCCGTCGTCCAATTGTAGGGAACGGGAGAGGTACCCGACGAGCCTCTTCCCGATGCAAAGGATCTTCACGTTGCCAAACGAGCTGAGAATCGTGCGCCACAATGTGCGGTCCACGTCATGATGTCTCTCTGATGACAGATCGGATACCTGATGTATCGCCAGGTTGAGACGCTCCATCGCAGAGAAAACTGGGCTAAGCGCATTAAAAATCTGCGCAGCGAATGCTACCTGCCAATCGAGGTGTATGCAGCGAACATGGATGATCAAGGCATGGTTCCTGGTCCCTTTGGGTTCGGCCAATATAAGAACTCCCATGCCATAAAAGTACACCCCGGCGACGCTAAATCTGAGGTTCTCTGATGCGCTCAAAAACTGCGAGAGGCATGGGACAGAAAGTGTGAGCTGGTTGAAAAATGAGATTTCGAGCTTCTGGAGTAGCGGGGCGGTGATCTGAGGAAGCAGCGCTTCCAAGTAGGCGTTTAAACCTCTGAACATGAACCAGCGAAGGTTAGGAAGTGTGACGGGTGTCATGATCGACGTATCCAACAGTTGTCTGGCAACATCACGGGGGACAGGGGAGGAAAAGGTGATCACGAGTGTCTCTAGCTGGGGCATGAAGGAAAGCCGCTGAAGCAAGTCATTTGGGGGGAAGTAGGCAGATGAGGGGATTCCTTGAAGTGCGAGTGTAACAAGGCCCACGGCAGTCATCGGTAATGGAGATCCTATTGTAAGCGCAGGGTTTACTATTACGAGGTGGCATAATTGCGGTGCTTGAAACGTGTTGGGGAGTATAAAGCCCGTATCATGCGGGTGAATAGACGAGATATAAAGGTATTCCAGCATCGGAAATTCATCATCTATCGCCGCGATGAGCCTTTGCAAATTCGAAGCTGGCATCTCAAGGCGGATGCGGCGCACTCGATCACATTGATGAAGTGCAAGGATTATCCCTTCTTCGTCTTCTGCCGTGATCTTGTGATCTTCGTCCAGGTGATCGATGATGAGTGGGAGGGGGGGTGAATGGGCCAGCATCTCTGCCACCGGCGTGCCATAGGTACAAAGGAGGGAAAGACCCAGGTGGGATGGTGCGCCAAGTATCAGGTATCTCCATCTCCGGCAAACCTGCGCGAGCTTGTACCACCAGCATTCGCGGTCCCATTCTCCCCCTTCTAGGATATGGAGACCATCCTCTTTATCTTCGTCCATGAGAACTGGCTGACAGAGGCGAAATATGTTGAGAAGAGAGTCATCGTCGAGGATGTAAATATGTGGCCTGTAGTCCGGGTGAGCAATCACTCACAAGGTGATAAACATAACATAGGGAAGCGTACTGACCCACGACTAAGTGCACTTCCACTCCGGAAGAGCCTTCCAATGAACGGAAGGCAGATTGAGGGAAAGCAGCGAGGCATTCCAGGGGAGTGGGTATCGAGGATGGTCGATGTTGAGGATGATATAAATGATAACTGCGGATGCTTGGTGGCAGTGCATGCTATGAATAACTATAGCGACTACTGTGATATTAAGTTACTGTATGAGCTTGGGAGGTCGAAGCACGGTTTCTCACGTTCTCCACATCAGTCGCGTTACATAACATCATTATTACGTAATAAACAAGCTTGTGTTATGGCTCCGAGCTAAATGAGCACCATTGATAGGCTCGCATCTGGTAAGCGGTCGGTTTCTGACTGAGCTATGGGTGATATGTCATCCTGGTGTATGTACGGGTACAAGCTCAATCACCATTTTCTATGTCTGCAAACCCGCGATGTTGGCCCAATATTCTCAAAATTGCTCCACCCGGTCAGTGCCCGTGGTCTGCCTTTCTCTAAAAAGGACACTTGAGTTGGTGCCATTCTTGTGTGGTGTGGTCGCCGCTGTGATGTAACAAAGTACGAAAGGGAGTTGGCTAAAGTCATCCGGTGAGTTCTTGACTTTGAAGATGGAAATGTGGACCATAATGATCGATATGTGTGGAGGTACAAACCAACCGCAGGGTCAGCAAAGCCAAATTTTCTGCGGAAAAAAAAGGTAAAGAAGTCCGAGGATAATAATAACAACAGTACCACGTGGCAAACTGTTCGTCCGCACCTGGGCAACCCGAGTCAAAATTCGACAGCAGGTTCTTATCACAGAGTACAACTGCCCTCGATTGTGATCCAGAGATCGTCCTAGAGGTTCTTCCATGCTACGAATTTGTGCTTTCTGGTGCAGAACCGCTTGGAAGCTCATCAGCAGTGCGACAAGCAGTGCGCGCCGCCGCCGACGCAGGCTGAGAAAACTCAGGGTGAGGCCCCAACCACCCCCCCAAAAACGTACTGCACCTTGCAGTCCCCGCACACACAGAAAACCAGGGCGAGCGGATAGAGACTTTCGAGCACACGGAACAACTTGCATCCGTGCCCATCTTGTGCAGTTTTTCCACCTTTCATCGGCACCCCAGCCTAGGCTCAAGCACACTGAGTAAGCTGGACTAGCCCCGACAAGTATCAAAGAGAGGAAACCACTCAATACCGGAAGACAGGGAGACGCGGCTGTTTATGTACGGATTCGATATCTTCCCTTGCGGACGATCCTTGCCAGCCATTCAGGCGTCGACTATAGTGGCATAGGGATGACACGTTAACTTGCGAGCTTGCAGGCCACCACGTGGATGTATACTACGGCCCCATGGAAAAGGCGGTTTCAGGAACATCGAAAGCCCACAAGCGTAGGCTATGAATTATCGTACCGGTGAATTAGGATATTAATAGAGAAATGATGTAAGTATACCAACAAAAGGGAACGATGGGGTATCCTCAGCACCATCTCTTTAATGTTTGAGACTGCCAATGGTCCTGATGATGATGGGAATGGATACAGGCAGAAGTGAGAGTAGTAGTCCGGATGATAGATGGACAGTTTGGCAAATCGTAACCGGGGGTGGGGTGGAGGTTGCTGCGCAAAGCATCACGACAACGCCGAGCTGAGCCACTCGTCAAAGGTAGCGTGTTCAGCGACGGATGAGGGTAACGGGGCGGCCTGCAATCCTGCGGGCGTCGATGAAGGAGGAAAATGAATCCCCAGTATCGCCACTCGCACTCGCAGAATATGAGAGCTCCTTCAGTTCGGGCAGCAGCTCCTGAGCGAGTTCTCCATCATCCAACTGTAGAGAACGAGATAGTTCCCCAACGACCATATTGGCGATGTGAAGGATCTTCACGTTGCGAAAGGACCTAAGAATTGTGCGCCACTGTGTGCGGTCAACCAGATAGTGTACCTCTGACGAGTGTTCATTTGGCTTATTTGCAAGAGTGAGACGCTCCACCGTAGAGAACACGGGGCTAAGCGAATTGGTTATCTGCACAGCGAATGCCACTAGCCAGTTGAGGTGCATGCAGTAAACATGTATAAGCAACGCATGCATTTTGGCACCCTTACGGGGATCTGTCACCATGTAAACCCCCCCGTTATAGATACCTAACCCGGCATGGCTTGGCCTGAGGTTCTCTGATTTGTTCACAAACTGCGCAAGGGTTGGGACAGAAAAGTTGACCTCACTGAAGAAAGAGATTTTAAGGGATCGGAGGAGAGGGGTGGAGATCCAAGAAAGAAGCATTTCCAAGTAAGCGCTTGAACCTCTAAATGTAAACCAGCGAAGGTTAGGAAGTGTGACTTGTGTCATGATCGACGTATCCAACGGCTGTCCGGCAACATTATGGATAGAGGCAAAGGAAAAGGCGACCGCGAGTGTCTCTAGTTGGGGCATGAATGAAAGCCACTGGAGCAAATCATTTGGGTGAAAATAGGCAGACGGGCGGATCTTTTTAAGTGAAAGTGTGACAAGGCCAACGGTAGTCATAACGAATGGAGACCCTATTGTGAGGGCAAAGCTTCTCATTATGAGATGGCGTAGTTGTGGCGCTCGGAGTGAATTGCTGAGTATCAAATCCGTAGGGTGAGGGGGAGAAGACTCGATATAAAGGTATTCCAGCATCGGAAATTCGTCGTTCAATTCCACAATGAGTCTCCGCAAATTCGAATGGGGCATCCCAATGCGGATGCGGCACACTCGATCGCGGCGTTGAAGTGCAAGGATTATTCCCTCTTCGTCTTCTGTTGCAATGTTGTGATCTTTGTCCAGGTAGTCGATGACGATCGGAAGGGGAGGTGAATTGGCTAGCATCTCTGCTACCGGCGTTCCATATGCACAAAGGAGACGAAGCTGCAAGTGGGCTGCTGATTCGAGTATAAGGTATCGCCATCTTCGGCAAACTTTCACGAGCTTGTACCACCAGCGTTCACGGTCCCATTGTCCCCCTTGTAGAATCCGTGTACCATCGTCCTCGTCCTCGTTTAAGAGCATCGGTCGACAGAGATGAAATATATTGATAATAGAATCATCATCGAGGATGTGAATGGATGTACTATGTGGTCTGTCGCTTGGGGTGGTGATTACTCACGGGTTGAAAAACATAAACAGAGGGGAGCGCACTTAGAGTTTTGGGACTCACGACTGAGAGCCCTTCGGCTTCGGCCTAGTTTTCCAATACATAGAATACAGATTGAAGTAAACATGCAACGAGACATGCCAGGGGAGTGGGTATTGAGGATAATGTTGATGTTGAGGAATAGTGCTGTCGCAGTCGTAGTTGACTTGTTGTCCCCCCAGAGTTGACTCGATCAATCCACTCGAATTGAGTTGGTGACTCGACGAGTCAACTCCGAGTCGACTATCGAGTTCGAATAATATTGCCATATGTGGACGGGAATGTCATATTCATATTCATATAATCGCCACATGGCCAGGGCAAATACTGTGGGGCGTGGCACTCGATGGCCTTCCCTTGAGGAAGATCCTTGCAAGCCATTCAGGCAATAGACGTCCCATGGAAAAGTGGGACAGAGCATCGAAACCCACAAGCGTAAGCTATAAAATATCATATCCGTAATTTCATAGAGAAACGATGTGAGTATGCAAACAAGAGGGAATAAATACAGGCAGGAATGGGAGTAGTAGTCCGGATGATAGATAGACAGTTTGGTAAATCGTAACCGGGTCGCTGCGCAAAGTATCACGACAACGCCGAACGAGCCACTCGCAATTGAACGGTGCTTGCAGCACAGTATAAACGCTGATTGTCAGAGGTAGCATGTTCAGCGACAGATGAGGGTAACGGGGCGGCCTGCAATCCTGCGGGCGTCGATGAAGGAGGTAAATGAATCGTTGGTATCGCCACTCGCACTCGCAGAATATGAGAGCTCCTTCAGTTCGGGTAACAGTGCATGAGAGAGTTCTCCATCATCCAGCTGTAGAGAACGATATAGTTCCCCAACGACCTTACTGCGGATGTTAAGGATCTTCACGTTGCGAAAGGACCTAAGAATTGTGCGCCACTGTGTGCGGTCAAGCAGACAGTGTACCTCTGACGAGTGTTTATTTGGATGGTTTGCAAGAGTGAGACGCTCCACCATAGAGAACATGGAGCTAAGCGAATTGGTTATCTGCACAGCGAATGCCACTAGCCAGTTGAGGTGCATGCAGCTAACGCGTATAAGCAACGGATTCATTCTGGCACCCTTAAGAGGATCTCTCAACAAGTAAACTCCCCCGTTATAGATCCATAAACCGGCATGGCTTGACCTGAGGTTCTCTGATTTGTTCACAAACTGCGCAAGGGTTGGGACAGAAAAGTTGACCTCATTAAAGAAAGTGATGTTAAGCCTTCGAAGGAGAGGGGTGGAGATCCAAGAAAGAAGCATTTCCAAGTAAGCGCTTGAACCTCTAAATGTAAACCAGCGGAGGTTAGGAAGTGTGACTTGTGTCACGATCGACGTATCCGATGGTTGTCTGGCAACATCATGGGAAAAGGGAAAGGAAGAGGTGATTGTGAGTTTCTCTAGCAAGGGCATGAATGAAAGCCACTGGAGCAAATCGCTTGGGTGAAAATAGACAGACGGGCGGATCCCTTGAAGTGAAAGTGTGACAAGGCCAACTGTAGTCGTAAGAAATGGAGATCCTATTGTGAAGGGAAGGTTCCTGATTATGAGGTGGCGTAGTTGTGGCGCTCGGAATGTATTGCTGAGTTTCAAACCCGTATGGCGCCGCTGAGAAGACACGACATAAAGGTATTCCAGCACTGGAAATTCGTCATTTAATTCCACAATGAGTCTCAGCAAATTCGAATTGGGCATCCCAATGCGGATGCGGCACACTCGATCGCGGCGTTGAAGTGCAAGGATTATTCCCTCTTCGTCATCTGTCGCGATGTTGTGATCTTTGTCCAGGTAGTCGATGACGATCGGAAGGGGAGGTGAATTGGCTAGCATCTCTGCTACCGGCATTCCATATGCACAAAGGAGACGAAGCTGCAAGTGGGTTGCTGATCCGAATATAAGGTATCGCCATCTTCGACAAACTTTCACGAGCTTGTACCACCAGCGTTCACGGTCCCATTCTCCCCCTTGTAGGATTCGGGTACCATCGCCCTCGTCCTCGTCTAAGAGAATCGGTCGATAGAGAAGAAATATGTTGATAAGAGAATTATCGTCGAGGACGTGAATGGATGTATGTGGTCTGTCACTTGGGGTGGTGATTACTCAGAGGTCGAAAAACATAACAGAGGGAAGCGCACTTGGAGTTTTGGGACTCACGACTGAGAGCACTTCGGCTTCGGCCTAGTCTTCCAATACGTGGAATACAGATTGAAGTAAACATGGAGCGAGACATGCCAGGGGAGTAAGAATTGGATAGTGTTGATGTTGAGGATGGTGGCGGTTGCTGTGCCACTAGGATCCTAGGATTACAGTACTGCCGTAGAGTCGTAGTCGACTCGGAGGCGCCCAAAGTTGACTACAGTATTGTAGTTGACTCGTCGAGTCACCAACTCACTTCGGTCGAGTGGACTAGTAACGACTATCGAGTTCGAATTATATTGCCATATTTGGACTGGAATGCCATATTCGGGTCTTCGCCACATGGCCCACACAAGACCATACATTGGCACATAATAACAAATACTGTGGGCCAGGCATCATGAGCACGCTGGTGCCACCATGGTTTTTGTAGCGCCTAAGACGTTGTCCGTTGAATAGGCCAATATCACCACTTTGGGACTTCAAGGCAGTTCAAGCCCCTACCCTGGAGGTGGTAGCCTTGGGTTTGATTTATTGTCGGAGGGCAGAACTGAAGGGTATGTTGTTTGTGGCTGAAAGGGCACTCCTGCGGCTGATCCGCTCCAGTTCGAGCCTGGGTCTGGGATACTAGTACCTTCAAGCACACACCATGTACCACACCTATGTAGATCATATATAAAGCTACCGAAGTGGTATTGATGACGCTACACAACGTGTCAAGCCAGACGCACAACCAGCCGTCGACGAGGACGAAGTGTGGACTTGGACTTTGATTCTCCTCTTGAGAGAGAATGACGGGTGCTGATAACGTCCGGAGATTTTCACAGCGAAGAGATGGAGCGTGAGTGAGCTCTGAGCAGGGAGTAAGAGTGAAAGACGCATTGCTGCATAGAGTACGACCGTCGGTAAGGTTGTTTTTTTTTTTT
>QLOT01020779.1:0-13517 GCA_003313875.1 Russula aff. compacta | reverse complement strand
TTTTTTTTTTTTTTTGGACAGCGCTATATTGACAAGTAGATACATATCATCTAAATGACAGTTATCTACGAGAAAGAATATGTGCCAGTAGTGAGTGAAGTGATATCAGCCCTACTAAGCGCGCTAAAGCCAGAATGGTGGAACCGAACCGGAGAGAGGGAAAATGCATTCACGCACACCCCTGTCGGGGTAGTGTGGGACTCAGCTTTCTTTTAGGCTACTACCCACTAAAAAACCTCCCTATTTTGCATCCAGTTAGTGAGATGCATGCCTCGTTTCTCTAGAGCCATTTCCCAGGTGGCATCGGTTAGTCGGATAGTTCCCTTGTCGCGTTTGATAGTGGTTGCGATGAGCTTATCTATGGTGAGTCTGTCGTTGATTACTTTCCTCCATCGAGCACTCAATCTGCTGCGCAGTGTGATTTTCTTGGTTTATGGTCCTGCCATGATGCAGGACCCATATTAAGTGGCTTGCTTCGGATATTAGGATTTGAAGGAGCCTCGTTTTTCCTCGGGACATTGACGATATTGGGCTGGGGCCGGATTCTTCCGGTTTTCTTCTTTCAGGGAGGATAAAGCTCCCTGCGCCCAGTATCATGCCTAAGGAGATTTCGGGCCATTCTGGTTGGTCGTAAGGCCATATATCTTTCGCTAGTTCCAAAATATTCTTCGTGCAGGGGAGTTACATTCAAGGAGGATGTGTTGCATCTATTCAGTGACACCGCAATGGGGGCATATACCTCGTCGGGCATATGCCACGATATCGTCTCTATTGTTAATGTTGGTCATTCATTGGTCATGTGGCCAGATTTCTCCAGGGGCGTTACCCTTTAGTAGTCTCTTTAATTCCATCACACCATAAATTTTAGCGTACCCCATGCTGTGTAGTCCAGCCTGTTCGGCTTCTCTCCTACCATGCACGCGATATGCATCGCTTTAAATATAAGTTGTTGAACTCTTGGCCTCAGCACCGGTTTTTGTCCCCTCCAGATGGCTTCGTTGGTTTCGCTTGTCCCGTTGACAGCTTCTTTGGCTACCCTTACTGCTTGGAAGTTGTCGCGTGTTCTCTCGTTGTTCTGGGAAGTATAGTGCTCTTGGAACATGCATGCTCAAACGTGAGTAGATGATGGGGTGGGAGGATATCCAACTTTCCATATTGATGGCCTCATAGGGGTTGCTTTTATGGGTACTTACATGAACCTACTTGTTGTAGACCTTGGTGAAGCTAACATTGATGTGAAACGTCCGAGGTAAACAGTAGAACGCGAGATATGGACAGTAAGTTACAAGAGGTTGGGGAGGAGCTCGGGAACGCGGTCCACTTGCCGCATATTGGTATGGAAGGTGTACTAGGCGAGAGCACGACAGAAAGGGAGCTGAGGGAAAGCAGTAAGCATCATATGAATTAGCATGATAACTGCAAAGGTGAGTCCGAGGAAATAATGTTGTAGGGGCAGATTGTGGTGGCGTGTGCTGCATGCACTCTGGGATTTCAACGAGTGGAAGAGGTAGTGTAAAGCTGTAGGTATCGCCGTGAAGGGGGCTAAACTGTGGGTTGTTGTTCACCGTCATCTGCGTCAAGAAGCCATCGAGGATAGCTTTTGGGGTGGGGAGCAGGCTCTACTGTTTTGCTGCAGTGGCGAGAATCATAGGGCAGGCTCTCCATCAAGGGGTGTGGGTCTTTGGTCTCATGCCGGCCGCTGTTAGCAAGTGTTCTCTTGTTGAGTGTGCTTTATCAGCAGGGTTCATGGAAAGGGGATGGAGTATAGGACGGCACACCATGTGTCTAGGTACTTTGCTATGACTAGTCCGTCGTCATCTGGCGTGTTCTACTAGGGTTTGCACTCATCATGTACATTTACTAGTATCTGTGTGTATGATTGCGGAATTCGCAGGGTAGCAGGGTACCAGGGGCCATGGTGTGCGGGTTCAGCGAATCAACTCTGGCCATGTATCATGGGAAACCGATCCTGGTGGTGGTAGCAGTCCAAAGTCGCCCCCAGGGGCTCGGTCAAGCATCTGAGGGTGTAAGTGGGTGAGTGGCGGTTGTGTGATTACCGGGGAGTCTGATTTCTTTGTGCTATCTCGTGTGTTTCCTTGCGGCGGTAGTCAATTTGGGGGGTCAAGGGGGCTTCGCGATGTTGGATGGAAACAATTGGTAGCGCAGGTTCATTGTTGGTTGTCTGTGGGACGGAGCGTTTTCTTCTCTCTTTTTTTTTTTTTTAAATCTTTATTTTGGGTAGCAGGGCCACAGTACAGTATGCGGGTTCGACGAACCACCCTTGGCCCATCGTGGGAAAACTGTTACCGGTGGTTGTAGCAGTCCAAGGTTGCCCCCCTGCCCATCGGTAAGGTTGGGCTCATCGATGTCAGTCCTTGTAATTCCGCAACCCATCACGTGACAAACACGTGGCGTGTTCGAAGTCCGACTAGTCCAACAAGTTGGCGCATCACGTGTTCAAGAAACGAAACATTGGCGCCTCACGTGTAGTTACATTTAATGTAAAATTTAAAAAATTAAATTATAATATGCTGATTATTTGAAAATTGTGCAGATTGTGGACAAGCAATTTGTGTAGGAACATGTCGAGTGACGCACATCGCGCGTCGCGCGTCTTTCCAGTCCCCATGTCTTCCCCAATGCTATCGCCCATGCCCTGTCCGGCTCCCTCTCCGGTCTCCGATGATGTTCCCGCTGTGCCGGATGATGCCAGCCCCGAGCACGTTGATCCCGCCACCACCTCCGGAATCGGAAGCATTACATACGATCGAAATAACGGCTATGACCTGGAATGGGAATCCAGGGCCGATTTCAATAAATGGCTTACACATGAGCAAGCCGTGCTTGGTATTGAAATCCGATTGGCCAGGACTCAAAAATCTAAGAGACTTTATTCAACGCGCGAGACATTCCGCTGCGCACGCAATGGCACTGGCAGGAAGAAACTGTACCTGAAAAGGACTACGTGTGAAAGAAAGATCGAGAGTAAGCGGATCGAGGGCAGGTGCCCTTGTATTGTGCAAATCAAGACGTATCCCCACACGAGCACCATATTGGGTAAATACAGCCCCAATCACTCCCACCCGATCGGGAAGGATAACTTGAAATACATTGTAGCACGGCCTTGTGCTGCGAGTGTAGAAGTTCCCAAGTGATGTGTAACAGAGGGGGGGAAATAGGGACCAGAGAACGTGGGCGCGGCGTGAGTGTGAGCGTGAATAGAACTAAAGCGAGAGGCACCCCATGGACGGCTGGTCCATGGTCGTAAATGCCTAGACTGACGAGACGATACTGACGGCGATACTGACGATACGAGACGAGATGAGACGATACGAGAGAGAGGGAAAAGTGGGGAGACGACAGTGGGATCCCGTGTGGATCTTTCCTTCACGACTGCGTTCCTCCTGTAACATTAAGGAGGGGAGATGCTTAAATACAAAAGGGTAGTCCTAAGTATTTGAAAGTGGTATCAAGGTACTCGAAAGGTCGCCGTACGTAGGGAATGGAGAGGTAAAACTAACAAACAAAGAGCTAAATGGGGCATGCACTACTAGTGAGCGCTCCAACGCACTTCTGCTCCATTCCAAGCGTAGAGCCAAGGGGCACCTTACAACATCTGGATCCGGGTTTCGACGCGGGAGCTGATAGAAGACTGGGTGCACTATGGAGTATCTGATAAGGAGATCGTGAGTGATCCCCTGCTTGATCTAGACTGATCTAACTGATAATATTCAGAAAAATAAAATAAATCAATGGTTCAGTGAACATGAGCGTGATCACTACATCACAGTAGAGCAGATCTGCCAGATCAGGAAGGAAGTCCTGAGGGCAGATATCCGGCTAGATGCCAATGACTCACAATCAACTCGGATCTGGGTCAACAGGCTCCGATCGCAAGGAGATTATGTCTATTACAAGGACAAGCGAGATCCCCCCCCCCCGAGGGATCAGATTTAGCCAGCAACTTATTCACGCTGTGCATTCAAACTCAATTTCAAAAGGACGCGTACGAGCGCCTCAGCAAGGGATTCCTTGGTATTGACGCGACCCATAATGTCACGCAATACAAGGGAATTTTGCTATTTACATTAATGGCAAGGGATAATTGGGGCCGTGGTACGCAATTATTATAATAAATTATTATAATTTTTTAAGAAGAAAAAAACCGTATAGGTGTACCGGTCACTTGGATGCTGTCATCCAATGGCACGCAAGCAACAATTCAATTTTTCTTGAATTTTATCAAGGCACAGAGCCCTGCCATCGTCCCTTCTATATTTATGACAGATCGCGATCATGCCCAAGTGAATGCAATTCGGGCAGCCTTCCCTGAGTGCTGGTGGGTTTTCTATTGCTGGTGGCATGTGCTCCGAGCAATCCGGACACATTTCAATACTAAGGAATTTCCGGCGCTATGGGCACTTATCCAAAAGTGGGTTCGCCTGACCGATCAAAGTGAATTCAACACTTGTTGGACCCAGATCCAGGAGGATACAGATGTTCCCAAGAGTGTAGCTGAGTATATTGCGCGGGAATGGCTTCCCCATAAGGAAATGTGGTCCGCAACATCACGCAGAAATCGCACTATATTTGAGGAGGGCGATACAAACATGCTACTGGAGTCGTATGTTATCACTTATTTTCATATATATTTATTTTAATTATAAGAGCAGATATCACCATGTGCTGAAGAGCATATGGCTAGAGGGGAAAAGAAATCGGCGTGTAGATCATCTGATCAACATGCTGATAATGGAATACCTCCCACATATCGAGATCTGCCATAAGCGGCAGGCATTGGGGATGGAGGGGCGGGACTTATCTGAGCAGCGCTGCCGACTAATTCTGGCATGGGCCCCCAAGACACCTGCCGCTAACATTCAAAGGATCGACGATTTGCACTTTGAAGTGCAATCATCAAATTCAAGTCAAACTTATGAAATTAATTTTGTCACTACAACTTGCAGTTGTAGTGACTTCCCTCATATATGCTTCTGCAAGCACTTAGCGGTGGTCCAACACCATTTTGGGGGAGCTGATCTCAGACCCCAGTCACCTGTCAAAGTGGCTGCACATGTGACGCACCCAACACCGGATTCACCGGTCCAGAAGGATGGTAGCAATGACAGCGCCGCAGCATCCGCTGTTTTGGTAGCCAATGATATGATTACATTATGCCAAAGGCTTTTGGAGGTGGTTACAAAAGCACCAAGCAATCCAGATACTGCAAGATCTATCAAAAATTGTCACTCGCAGCTCCAAGAACTTGTGATCTCGGCAACGGCAACGGCAGCTGGCAATGGCCCCTCCCTCCCAGAAATAGAAGCCATTGCCCTGAACCAGCGCACTTGGCCGGAGACAGCCGCGCGAATGGGGGTAAAGTGTGCTAATAGGCATGGTAAAGTCAATAGCGCGCTCACAGCCCAGCACATCGGCAAGCCTAACCGTAAGTGTGCCACTGCCAATAACGACCCATATGGGGCCGGAGAACAATCTGGCAAACATGCAAAGCCAGATGCGCGCTTGGCCACTGCCAATGTCCAAGCACGCACACGCGCAGCAGAGGAACGGGCCACAGCAGAATCCCCACCCACGTCGCTTCCCTCCGCATCATGTCCCTCCGCATCGCATCCCTCCATGTCGTGTCCCTCCGTGTTGCATCCCTCTGCGTCACTTCCCTCCACGTCGCATCCCTCCACGTCACTTCCCTCCATGTCGCATCCCTCCACATCACTTCCCTCTGCGTCGCATTCCCTGCCTGCATTGCTCCCTCCACCCACGTCACTTCCCCTGCCCAGTTCATATGGGATGTACCCCTATCACTATCCAATCACACTGTCCCAGCCAACCCATTCCTATTCTCAAGGCACCCCTTCCTCTCCCCTATATTACCCATTTTCATCTTATCATTCATCTCCACACATGTAATGTAGATGACATAATAATAATATTTTTTGAACGTGAGAAACTAGTACAATTTATTACATTCCAGCGCGTGACTTAGCCATGTTCTGGGAAATAGTCCCCGGCTGCAACCGAGATGCAGAGCTCAATTTACCATGTGTTTGTCACGTGATGGGTTGCGGGATTACTATCCTGACCCCACTCATCGGCCACCCCCACCTTTCGGTCACCTCGAATATCTCATCCATTTCTTATCCTACCCACACCAAAATTTGTATAGTACATCAAATACATTCTATAAACCACTTCCAACTTTTTTTATTGAGTGAAATGCCCTCTGTTGTGAGAACAAAAAGGTACCCTTTGTCACGCTTGCCGTCTAATGCCGTTTCGGTGTTTGATTTCATTTGCACTCAGAGTGGCTGAAGGTCAGCACGTGAAACCACACACGTGCTACCCACATGCTGCCACTCACACCTATGCCTGCCACTCGGACACCTGCGCGGACCACACGGTCTACAACTAAGCATAGTAATCGACGTAGTAATGACCCAGCCTATGAAACATACATTCAGGAAGCAATAGATTATTCAAAAACTAAGGGTTGTTCTCTTCGAGAGACTGCAAGAGATAAAGGCGTGCATTATGACCCTGTGAAATATCTTCCTGAAATGTAGTTATTCTATTGCAGGTTGCACGCTCTACCTTGATAGATAGGGCTAAACAACATCATCTTTCATGGAAAGATGCATCTGCTAAACAACAACTGTTGACACCTGATCAAGAACAGGCCTTAGTTGCCTGGATAAAACTTCGGGGTGAAATTGGCAAGCCATACTCGTATGAGGACATACGTGCTCAGGCAGCAGTGATCTCCGGGAAGCAAATTGGTCGAAAATGGCCTCAGAAATTCCTCAGGCGTCACCCCGAGCTTCAAACTGTGAAGGCTGCAAGGCTAGACCCCAAACACGCGAAGAATTTCAACCTGACCATTATTAGCGATTATTTTGACAAACTTGAGGTCTTGCATGCAAGATACGGCGGCATTCCCCCAGAACATATATGGAACATGGATGAGAAGGGCATCCAGATGGGCGGCGGCCACAGAAAATCAAGTAAGAAGTACTTCTACCTAAGGAGCCAGAAGCAGAAATATCGTATGCAAAATGACAATCTGGAGCTCGTCACAGTCCTTGAGTGCGTTTCTGCCGCTGGGGATGTCGTCCCACCATCGTTCTGTCTTCAAAATGGAACTAAGCCAGATATGCGTGCATTAGATGACGATAAATGGGGAAGGTTAGTGTATTACTTTTCGGTCTTATCAACGTTCTAGATCTAACACGCATAAAGCATATATTTTTCAGACTCTGGATGGACAGACTCTTACAACTTCGAACATTGGATGGATGAAGTATTTATTCCATATGCAAAGGAGCGACGTGTTGATGAATCAAAGCCGATTGTTCTGACTATGGATGGTCACGATATGCACGAAAAACTAGAAGCCGAGCGTGTTATCTATAAATATCTCGATAGTGACAATCTGGAGATTGTCACTATGTGTTTTCCATCCAAAACCACACAAAAATGCCAGCCCCTTGATGTGCTTATATTTTCCAGTGTCGAGCGCGCATGGCAAACGATCTGCGACGAGTATCTTAAAATGGGTTATCCGATTAATCGTTTCACAGTAATCCCTGCATATCTCAATGGAACGCGCAATGCTATGACCAAGGAACTAATCAAGAGATCATTCGAGAAGACTGGACTCTATCCAGTCAATCGGGATGTATTCACGCCGGATGACTTTGCGCCATGCAAAGCATCATCAACCAGAGCATATGTTCCCAACTCCTTTCCCCACGTACCATCCTCCGATCCCATTGATACCGATGACAACCCTCTTAGCGAGGATGATGACAGTGACTCTGATTATGTGTCTTCATCTGATGATGAAAGATCATTATCAGATCATGCCTTATCTGACGCACACGACTCAACTAGCGATCATGATGACGATTGCAACTCATCTAATGATTGCGATAATGATCACGACATGTCTGACTTAGATCCTGGTGACAATCAAAGCTGGGACAATATACAAGATATATCTCAACCCCGACCAACATCGGGCCTTATGGTCTCGATCGCAAATATAGAATCAAGCGTCATCCACATGACACGCTCTGCAACATCAGGTCTAAACATATTCATTGCCTCACCGCCCAAGACGATTTCACGCCATGAAGATTCCCGGTTGTCTCACAAAGAACTGCTGGATGAACTTCAATCAGTTAGACGACAATTATCAAGCACCCATCAGGCCCTTGGACGCGTGCTTGGTCAGCTTAGCGCATCTGATGCGCACTGCACATTGATCCATTGAGAATTGGAAACCATCCGACAACAACTTGAAAATGCAACAAAGAAGAGGTCACAGGGCTCAAGGAAGATAAAAGCCCAGTTCTTGACCGCTGCAAACCTCCGCAGTGAATTTGATCGCAAGGACACAGAGTCACAAGCTCAGGCACATATTGCATCCAAAAAGGAGAAAAAGAAGAAGGCAGAGGCTGCAGAACGCACTCTTCATGTAGCAGAAGACGCTGCCAATCATAATTTCAAAGGTCGGCTTGCCTCGTTCAGAAAGGATGACCTTCGCGCGCTTGCGATCACCCTCAGCCTTTCTTATGATGGCACCAATGCTGCACTGATGTCTCGAATCAATGAGCATTTCAACTCAAGCCCTGAATTGTGGACAAATCCAAGGTTCTCTGGTATATCCGGTTTATCTGGTTCCGGGGGTCCTCTGGCCACCCGAATGCACGTGAAGATGGACAGGAGCATCCACCTCCATCCATGCCAGGGCCGGGCTGGGAACCCACTCTGACCATGATTAGTGGACATCAATTCAGTTTTGATCAAGGACCCCCCCATCTCGACTGGCAGGCCAGCAATAATTATGCTCACAATCACAATGGCGTCCTATTCCATAACATTTAATCACCCATAGTACTGATTCCATTATCTTCTAAATAATAATAATGTAAATAATAGATAAATGTTCGCGTTGAGCGGTTGAGAAGGGACCCCTTTCAGACGGACCCACCTTTCGGTCGCTCCACGCACCATGTGTCATCAGCTGTCAGCCATGGCAGGCGGAGTTCAAATAAATCACGCATCACAAGCGTGACGGTCCGAAAGGTGGGGGTGGCCGATGAGTGGGGTCAGGATAGTAGGCCAACTGACCCCAACCACCCAACAATGTGGGCACAGGCACAACGGTCGCGCCTGAATCACCGTTCCTCCCATTATTTCAGAAGCCAATCATAATGAAATGCTAAGCCTATCCCAGAGGCTTTTGGAGCTGGATAACAAAGCACCAAGCAATCTGAACATTATAAAATCAATCAAATTATTGTATTCTCAACTCCAAGATCTGGAGTGCTTGGCAACAGTGATGGCAGCTGACAACAGTTCCCACTTCCCAGAAAAGGAAGTTTTCAACCCAAATCAACATAACTGGCTGGAGACAGCTGCATGAATGGGGGTAAAGCATGGTAGGCACCGTGGGATTGGTAAAGTCAACAGTGCACTTACAGCCCAGCACATCGGGGAGCCCAACTGTAAGTGCATTGCTGATGATGACCCTTATGGGGCCGGAGAGCAATCCAGCAAACATGCAAAGCCTAATGTACACTCTGCCACCACCAATGTTCGAGCACATGTGCAGGCAGCAGAATGGGTGCCCACATCGCTGCATTCCCCACCCGCATTGCTCCCACCTGCATTGCTTCCGCCTGCATCACATTCCCCACCCACATCACTCCCACCTGCATCACATCCCCCACCTGCATCGCTCCCATCCACATCACTTCCCCTGCCCCGCTCATATGCACCTGTGTATCCCTATCTCTCATTGTCCCAGCTAGCCCCTAGGGCTCCATACTATGGATTTTCAACTTACACTGTTCCTCCATACAAGTAGCTTAGATAATGTACATAAGATAAAATGCTATATAATTATTATTTGAATGTCAGACTTTATTACATAAATCATGTATTACTTCTGAGCACATGATGTAGCCATGTTCTGGGAACATGGTCTTTGGTTGCAATCAGGATGCAGAGCTCAAATAATCATGTGTTTGTCACATGGTTGGATGCGGAATTATGCCAACTGTTGACGCTTGCACTAGCGGAAAAAGACCTCCCGGACCATCTAGACCTTAGTATCCCCGATGAATTCAATATTCAAGGTGCCAAACTCAAGACACTGATGCAAGCAATAGCGTACAGAGGCATTATGGACTCCAAGCTGAGACCCTCACAACCCAGCAGCTCCGAGAATATCCGCCTCGCCCAAACCACACTGCTCACCATCAATGGTACCCAAGAAACGGCCAAGACAATCTGGCTGAGCCTCCGGAAACCCGTCCTAAGATTCAGGGTCCAGCAGTTCCTCTACAAAACCATCCACAACGTGTACCTGATAGGAGAAAAATGGCTCAGCATCTGGGGCAGTGAACACAGAGCACCATGCACCACCTGCCACCAGATCAAATCCATACAGCACCTCCTCCTCAAATGCAACTCAGAGACGAGAAGAACAGTCTAGGAACAAGCAAGAAGATCCTGGCCACATGGAGACGCCTCATGGCCCGAGATTGACCTAGGCACCATCCTCGGAGTAGGAAGTATCTGCCTCCCCAAAACATGAGCGGAGCGAAGAGGGAATGCCGAACAACATAGGAGGAGAACGACCACCCAAGGAAAGACGAGACTTCTACAAACCCTGATATCTGAAGCCAGCCACTTGATCTGGGTGCTCCAGTGTGAAAAGACCATCCACAAGACCCACCACACACAGAACGAAGTGAAAAAGAGATGGCAACAGGCAATCGTCTTGAAAAGAAACACCGACCTCATCATAGCAGGGAAAATCAGAAGAAGCAAACACTACAGCCAATTAATAGACGCCACATGGAAACCAGTAACACTAAGCAGCAACTGCCCCACTATCCCAGGGGCCCCACACCACACAGAGGTTTTTAGTGGGTAGCTGGATAGGAGATGGATAACCCCGAATGGCCCCTCCTGACGTCCGAGTCCCACACTGCCCCCATATCAAGGGGTGTGCAGAAACGCATTTATTCCCTCTCTAACTGGGCCAGGCACCACCTCGCCTGGCTACAGTGGGCTATATAGGACCGATATTACTTCGCCCACTATATAGCACTTATCTCAGTAGTTAATACTGTTTAGTACCTATCCGGTAGTTAATACTGTTATAAAACGCTCTCCAAAAAAAAAAAAAAAACAAAGTTGACGCTCGCACTATTGGGAGACCTGCCCACAACTATTGCGATTTTCAGAGAGACGAGCATGCGTTCCTTGTTTTCACATCCGTCACTTCGACTGATAGTTTCCTGTATTTTACTCAGAGAAAGATATTCTGTGGTATGTGCTGCTGCCCCTGTTCTCATTGAAATATTCACCTCCCAAACAGTTCCAGCGTGTGCGCAAAGTAAGAAGTCTCATTCTTTTATCCCGCCATTTCTTCATGTAACTTAAAACTCCCGGAACTTGTTCTCTCGTTCAGCTCTGTACTCAATCGATCGCTTCTGTGACATTCTCTCAGTCCAATATTGGACCCACGATCCTGGCCTTCGGCAAGTCCATGAGGACTTGTCGACATAATGATTATTCCTGACCAGGAATATGATTTTACTTACAGACGCGCCAGAGGCGTGCCTGAAATTTGATGCGTTCCTGTGCGGCGAACAGATCCTCAAGACCATTGGAGTGTTTACTGCCTTACATAACACACATTTACATCTATACATCACAGGTAAACACATTGCGGTCCCTAGGTATCAAATACTAGTGAGATGTGCATGTGGAAATTCTGCGTACATCTCCGGTCTCCGGTTCCTTGGATGGACGCAGCTCGATCAATCGAATCCTTAACTGTATTAGCCTATCTATTTTATCTCCAACCGAGTTGGATGCGGCATCAGTCGGCAGGTGTGAGAAAGCCTACTTCTTCATGAAGACAATAAGGAGTGTAAGGGCGTTTGTTGACACAAGCGAGGACTGAGAGGACGCAGAGTTGGATGCACAATGAGTAGATCTTTTAGTGGGTTGTAAATGCGAGCGCAAGTTAGATCAGATAAAAGCAGACTGGTGATTTCAGTGTAGAGCGTACACTATTTATACAGTGTACTTTAGGGGTTTTTTGTAATCATAGGGGAGCTATAGGAGTCGTAATAATGTCCTTTTATTGTAAGTAGCAGCGACGATTAAGCGTCGTAAGTAACGGAGTGGGATGCCGGGAGTCCGAGCGGAAGTCCGAAACGCGTAGATAAGATAAGAACGTACGCATATGTCCATATTGTGTTTACATCTGATAATACCGTAGGGTGTCTGTAAGCAATCAAATGTCAGTGTGTACCATATGATTCTGTTACCCCTGAGGGGTTTGTCCAAAAACTTTTGGAGACGCAATAACGTGCTCCTGGGTCAGGGGGCAGGGTGGCGCGCCTAAAGGCATCACCTCAGATGAACACATAAGTGCGTCATTGGTCCCGTCAGTATCCTGATACCCAACACTCCCCCTCAAAGTGGAGGAGTGAAGGCCTAGCGTGAGCGAATGGCCTGACACTTTCCATTTTGGAAGTGGTTTTGTGAGTATATCGGCTGCCATGTCATTAGTCAGACAATATACCAGATCGATACACCCAAGTTGGATCATTTTGCAAATGAAATGATATTGTATATCGATGTGCTTGGTCCTGGCATGATAGTTATCGTTGCGCGCTAGGTGTATAGCGGACTGATTGTCGCAATGTAGGACGATCGGCGTGTCGAGGGAAGGGAAGATTCTCACAGTAAGTTACGAAGCCAGATGGCCTCTTTTGCTGCGTGGGTTGCGGCTACGTATTCTGCTTCTGTGGTGGATAAGGTGATTAGCTCCTGTTTATGAGATTGCCAGGAAACTGATCCTCCGTCAATTAGCAGTGCGTAGCCAGTGATGGCTCTACGATGGGGTTGAGACGCGCCATCTGTGTCTGTATAGCCCATCAAGTCATGTGATTCTCTGCCATATGTCAGACTAAGGTGTTTTGTTCCTGCGAGATAGCGGAAGATTCGCTTAGTGGCATCCCAATGGGCGCGCCCTGGATTCTCGAGGAATTGGGATAGGTATGAAACTGCGAATGCTATATCAGGGTGAGTGGCAATTGCAGCGTACATCAAGCTGCCGATGGCCTCTCTATAAGGGATTCTGCTCATGTAACTGGCTTCAGACGCGTCGGATGGTGAGTCTGATTTGTCGAACGTGGCGCCAGGTACCATGGGAGATCCTGAGTGTCACGCTAGACTGGGCGTGGCGGGTCTGTCTTCTGATGATCTGAGCGCGTCGCTCTCTGAGGTGAGGTTCTAGATAGTCTGGTGGGCTGCGTCGGTCCACTGAGTTCAGGAAATCGTCAAGCTCTATAGCCACGATTGAAGTTGGTTGGTCGGTTGGTTGCGCACTAAGGACTCGGCCATAACTCTGACGGTTGCCTCCACTTAGTGGTAAATGCTGCTGGGTGAAGCGTGGATGATCTCCTGAT
>QLOT01020777.1:0-11434 GCA_003313875.1 Russula aff. compacta | reverse complement strand
ACACCTCACTCGCCAATGCACGCCTCTGCCCGCCGTCCCCTGGGTACGCCTGCCTCCCCTCTTTCCTGTGCGCCTTCTCCTGCCCATGTGCACCCATCCACATGCCCGCCCGCCTCCTGCGCCTGCCTGTGTGCATCCGCCTCCACCTCGCCCGCCTCGCCCCTCCAGGATTTAGAAGGGTGTGGGCTTTTCCAAACAACCCAAAAACGAATGAGGTGGTGGGAATATAATTCAGTGAGTGATATTGGATCTCTTTTTTTTTCTTTCCGCTCATGTTTGTTTCTCTTGTCTGGATTCACATTCATACTTGCCCATGCTTGCCTCTGCCTGCTGCCACCCACGCGCATCTTCCTACCCCAGTTTTCCCACCATGCTCGCTTGCCTCCACGCCAGTATTCACCCGCCTGCCCTGCGCTGCCCTTGCACATCTGCCTCCACCAGCCCGTCGTCACCCACTGCTGTGCTCGCCCCTGCCTGCCTTCCTGCACATGGTCTAGGTGAGTAGTTATCTATTTTTTGTATCCTTGTGCTCACTTATGCCATGCCAAGTCCCTGCCACCTCCAGCCATTCCAATACCACAATGGCCAACGTCCACGCATTGTGGCTCACATGCCCACTCAAATCTGGCTGCATTTCTCTGCATGCCTGCCTGCCCCTCACCTAAATGTGCCCTTGACTGTGAGTGAGTATTATTTTTTTTTTTTATTAGATGTGAAGTTACGTGTGCCACAGTTGTGCTTGCATGTCTCGCATTTGTTTGATTGAGCATTCTTTTATTATCTTGTTTACTCCTTAAGTTGTTTCTATAATTATTCTGGCCCATGTATTAGCATAGTCAATTTAATATAGTTATTATTGCACTGCATCAAATTGTGCATTACAGCACTTTCGGAAATTGTTGCCGCGTCGTTTTTTTTTGTGAATTTAAATCAAAAAAATGAAAATAAATCGAAAAACGAAAAAAATCATTATTCGTCTATCCTCTTCCACTACGCTCGTCTACACCACTGTAGATTACTATTTAACTGTCTACAAGTGTTATTCAATGAATTCCAACATGTTTTACTCAATATTGCCTTCTGTGGATGTCAAAAACTGTTCCAAAGCGATTTCCATCATGTCCATTGGGTGGGACAGATAATGGAGTATCTGAAGGCAAGCCAGGTCAGTATTCATCGATATTGATTCATCTAATGAATTTCAGGGGGAGTGGAGAAGCGGAAGTGTAAGATGATGTGAGTCTGCTCCCAGCGTGGAGCGCCTGAGCATATGGCATCACCCATGTTCATCTTTGCGACACTACACAATGATGGGCTCTTCTCATCCGACACCATGGCCCAGGATGGATGCTCGATTCTGGGGCCATGCTGGCAACCACGCTGCCATTCCAGATCGGCTATGCTACAATTCTCAATGAAATCGAACACGAGATCGCCAGTTGTGTCACTAATCTACTGTATGGCCCTCGCCAAACCACCTGACGGAAGGGCACACCCCTCCATCAATGTCAGCAAGAACAAGCCAGAGGCGATCCCAAAGGCCAGGCACAGTCAGCGATGCATAGAGAAAGCTAAGTTCTCTCATTCTGCCTACGCCACGTTCTACTGTTTTGCTACAGAACACACGTTCACTGGATCATATGCGACAATTCTTTCCCCAGCTCACACCACTCAAGTCGCCTGCCAGCGTGGCAAGCCAATACAAACTGTGGATCATGTACTACACTGTCCAATATACATGCCCTTGTGCCAAAGGCGTCTCACTGCCAATGGTCACCTACATGAGATCCCATGCCTTCTTATGCAAATCATGCTTCACTTTCTCAAGGAAACGCCAAGCCACAGATCGTTTGGGAGCTGGGATGAGGGAAAGGAGGACATAAAGGAGGAACCGGCTGCAGAGTGTGCACATGCAACCACCCAACACTACAATTAAAACACTGCCCACAGTACGTCCACAACTCCTAAATTCGAAATGTAGAGATACAGTACGAGACCATCTCTGTACCCATGTTGTACACACAATACAAATTTAGATACATATGGAGGATGCTGTGTGCTCGGAAGCTCCACGCTGCAGGCAGACTCACATCACCTTATACTTCCGCTTCTCCACTCCCCCTGAAATTCATAAGATGAATCAATATCAATGAATACTGACCTGGCTTGCCTTCAGATACTCCATTATCTGTCCCACCCAATGGACATGATGGAAATCGCTTTGGAACAGTTTTTGACATCCACAGAAGGCAATATTGAGTAAAACATGTTGGAATTCATTGAATAACACTTGTAGACAGTTAAATAGTAATCTACAGTGGTGTAGACGAGCGTAGTGGAAGAGGATAGACGAATAATGATTTTTTTCGTTTTTCGATTTATTTTCATTTTTTTGATTTAAATTCACAAAAAAAAACGACGTGGCAACAATTTCCGAAAGCGCTGTAAATAAATGACTTAGACTTAGATGACTTAGAGAAAATGACTTGGAAAAATTCAAAAGCAACAGAGTTGAAAATAAATTCATTGTTTATGGTAAACAACTTATTAAATTAAGTTTATTCTACATTTTATCTTGAGATATAACACTTATCATTTAAAATGTGTGGAAAGTGCCATGCTTCTCAGCCAAGCTGTGGGGCTCTCACATAATCGTAATGCATGCTAAAAGTAAGCAACTACCCACATCACATGGTGACCCACAGAAACTCCCAGAAATCTTAGTACGTGTCTTAAGCAAGTAAGTGAGCCAGAAGTGGGGTTTCTGACCGATAAATTTGCTTTTCTGTCACAGCTCCTGTGGTAAGTCACATAACAGTAATGTAACAGTCACAAAGCTGGAAAGCGTTTTTCTCACACACCATGAATCACACAAAAACCCCCCCCCCTTACAGAAAGTTGGCTACTTTCTGCATCAGGTTCTATTACATGAGAGCCCCACAGTTTGGTTTGAAGCATGGCACTTTCCACTCATTTCAAATGATAAGTGTTATATCTCAAAACAAAATGTAGAATAAACTTAATTTAATAAGTTGTTTACTACAAACAATAAATTTATTTTTAACTCCATTGCTTTGTTTTTTCAAGTCATTTTTCTCTCCATGTCATTTCTCTAAGTCAATTATTTAGTGTAAAATGAAGTACAGTACAAGCAATTTCTAAGGCTGAGACAGGGACACAGGCATGAACACAAAGTGGTTAGTGGAGGTGCAAAAGAAGGGGGCACAATGGAGACTGCGCGGGCACTTGGGGGCACAGTGGTGAAGGGGGGCATGACAGAGATGGGCATGCAGGCACCCACATGCGCATTCGCTATGGTTTGTCTGCCACGGCACATTGGTGTCACCATGCATATCACCAGATTAAAACTGGATCATGGCATGGACACAGGGGTGCTGTGGGACGTTGTGTGTGCATGTGGGGTGGGCGATTGGGTAGTGCTGTGCACCCTTGCATGAGCACACTGTGAGCCAGACCGATAGGCAATGTTGTGTGTAACCAGCCTGGGGTAAGCATTCAACTGCTTGCGCTCCTGTAAGTTGTGGAACCAGCCAGGAGCCTAGTTTAGACCATTTGCTCTTGTGTGCACCTGAGGCACTGTACTTTTATTTTTGGTGTGCACCCCATTCCTGTGAGATCCCCCTTTGTTCATTGGGATCACATGCTTCTTGGGTCCCTATGACCCACTGCCAACTCCTTTTAGACGCACCCATTGTTCCCTTTCTTGAGGTATCCCTTGTTCCCAGTTTGCGCCCTAGCTTCCCATTACCATACTGAGTACAGTTACCCCTTTTGGGTCCTAGGATCCCCCCTCTCTATAAGTAGAGACTCTTAGCTACCTTGTACTGGCAAGTTGAGTCTCCTGTCAATACAGTGACTTACTCTTCATTCTACTCTCTACTCTAAAGGGTGGCTACAGTGTTGCAGCACTGCAAGTGGGAACCTGTACTGCTCTATCTGTCTTCTAAGTCACAGCAGAGACTTAGCTATAGTCTTTTGTTGCTGTCAAACCCTTGGCCGTAACATTAGACTCAACTTTCTTTCACTACGGCTAGCAGTTCCAATTTCAAGGGAACTATCGTCCACATGCATGAAGCAACATATGGACGACCAAATTCACAAGTACAGGAGGTCAATGAGTACCATCAATACAACTTCAGGGGACATTCGATCCTACTACTGACAGATGAGAACCAGAGAGTGAAACAGAGCTCACCGCAAGTCTGCTACTACCGTGGAGGGTGGTACTATGTCCATTGGAGCACAGAATACCAAAGGTACTCGCTAGGACAAAGATATGTCCAGCTCGACAATTACAACCTCACAGACGACGACCAGCCAGAAGAACAGGCTGAGGAGGAAGGACAATCGTCTGCAGACGAAGAAGACAAAGAACTTGACAACCAAATTAGGTGGACGCTGATCCAAGAGAAGCTAAAAACAGCTCCGATGACCCCAGAACAAGAAACCCAACCGCTGTGGATCCCAGGAGTGACCCACATGCTGATCCGTACCTTTCACCCCACATTGGAAATCCCATTGGGACCACTACCAGAAGGAAACCCCCTACCCAGCATTGTCCAAACTATGTCAACAACCACCCAAACCCAAACCACCACTCATGCAGCAACCGCCACATCCACCCAACCAGTAAACCTGACCACCCAAGAAAGGATAAGGCAAGGCATGCGCCAAGCCTTAAGGAAGGGACCCCCAGCAGAGGGCCAGGTGGCCCAGGAGGTCCAGGCAGTCCAGGAGGTCCAGGTGGCCCAGGAGGCCCAGGACAAGCTGCAGCTCCTCAACAGCCAATTCAACCTGCGGCCAATGCCAAGGCCATGGGACAGCTTCCCCAAATATTCAATGGAGAAAGGTCTAAGGCTGATGACTTCATAGAGGAAGTCAAAGCGTACCTGCGTGTCAACCACAGTGTAGCAGGATATGATTCTCCTTTCAAGAAAGTTGCCTTCACCCTCACACTCATCAAAGGTGAAGAAGTGGCCCAATGGGCCAGAGACATGGGCACTTGGCTAGACGGCCTTAACATGCCCCAAGATAACATTCCCAACCTATGGAACCAGTTCCTGGACGAGTTCCAAGAACAGTTCCAGGACTCCCAAGCATCCCAAAAGGCCAGAAATGAGCTGCTCAACTGCAAACTGAGAGACTACAAGTTCGACGAGTACATCTCTCGGTTTGAGAGCCTCCTCAGGAAGGCACAATACACTGTAGGAAACCACAAAACCTACAATATGTTCCTCAGAGGATTACCGATGCACCTCTTAGACAAAACGTTGTCACCCCCAACACCCCTTACATACGGGGCGCGGTGGTGCAGTGGGGTGCATCACCAAACCCCATGTGGTGGCCACCTACCTATCTGGGTGACGGGTGGGGCAGCCGGGGTGGTTCCCGAGGCTGCCGGTTCGATTCCTAGCCCCGCTTGATGGGATAATTAAGTTCGTCTCCATCACTACCTTAATTGGGAAACTCAGCAATGAGACTCAGCCTGGCAGGGCCCCTGGTACTCCTCCCAAATTGGGGAATCTGGGGATAAGGGTTTAATAAAACTGGGAATGGTTTAAAAACAAGCCGACTGGTGCTAAAAACACTGGACAGGTCACCCGGTGCCCTAAAGTTTGGCCTTGGCCACTATAGGGTAGTTAGTCAGACAGACTCCTGGCACACCATCTAGGTTAAATCTGGCAAGGCAGAGATCCTGGACATGCTGCAAATCTGCACCCAATTAGGGTATAAGCAAAGCAGGTGCCAGGGAACAGGAAAGCAGGGGGAAGGTAAAAACTTACCCCTTGACCAGACTGTAGCAGGCAGGGACAGTCTCCCCAGACCTGGCTCGAGAGAACTCCATCCTCTGTCGGTTGTCCAGCTATTAAGATGCCTGATAGCTTAAGTTGATTCCCACCCCCTACACTGAATTCTGGATACCACACCCCTAAGAGGCCTGACCACCACAAGAAGTGGTGGCACCCTAGGAAGGAGGGTTCAGATGCAGGTCTAGCTGGCCCATTACACCTTGCAAGAGGGGGCCTTAAGGGTGGCAAACAGCGCTCACAAGGCCCCCCGACGGTCGCCCACACCCCACCTTCCTCAACAAACCAGAATCAGTTAAGTTCTCTCGATTAACAATGTGCACGATGTACCGGATGATCACCGGCCATGCGTTCATAGGCAAATACACCCAACATTTCTACCCGAAACACACACTGGCTCAAGTTGCATGCCCATGTGGCGAACCCATCCAAACAGTGGAGCACATACTGCTCAATTGCCCCTTATACAACGCCATGCGCCGAAAGTATTTAACTGCTCAAGGCCGCCCCCGAAACCTGACACAGCTCTTCAACCACCCAAAGCGCGTACACAAGCTGCTTTGCTTTTTGAAAGAGACTGGGATCTGCACAAAGCCGAGGACAGAGTGGGAACCAGGATGAGGCAAAAGAAAGAACCTTTTATTAGACCAGGCGGGCTCGAGCCAGAGCCCCCCTCATGCACACCATACACTGCACCCTATCGCTGCCTATAACCAACATGCTTTGGTTCATGCCCCTTACTATACACGCCTAAGCATACTACGTTTCCCTTTATGTGTCCGCCTCTGTACTTCTTCATACGTGCTGTGGGATATAAATTCAGATTTAAAAAAAAAAAAAAACACCCCTTACATACGATGAAGCAAAAGAGAGAGTCAAGTCTCTCTGCCAATCCCAGTCCCTTATGGACGGCATAAGGAAACAACTATCAACAGGAGGAGCGTTTAGAACTGGCCTCCCCGTGCCAAGACAGCCCCAAGGAGGAGGATATAACAACCCATGGAGGCCACCACCACGGCCTCAATATAATTCATCAAACGCCCCATACTCCATGAGGAACACCCTGGTCCCCATGGACCTCAGCAGAGAACGCGCCCCCACTAATTGGAGAGGAAGGGGAAGAGGAGAAAACTGGCGACAGGGACAAAGGAATCAAAGCAATGTGACAGGCTTTGGTGACACCAATGCCTGTTTCAACTGCGGAGTCGTAGGGCACTTTGCCAGAAACTGCCCCAGCAGGCCCAAGCAAGCCTTCCAAAACACGAAATGGAACGGCAAAAACCAGGCTAACCTCATTGACCTTGACGAGGACCAAGAAATGCAGGATGTTGAAGAAGACTCGGTGGCCACCGTGCAAGCCCACCTCCAGAAAATGACGGTGGAAGACCAACAATGCCTGGTGAAAGAAATGGGAACGTCTGAGGATTTTTCCACTGCCTGATTAGATCAGCACTACTCAGGTGGGTCAATAGCGATGATGTGTACATGTCAAATAGAAAATCAATGACAGTCCATTTCTACGCACGATCAATCGCAAAAAGAGCCAAAGCAATAGCACTGGTGGACTCGGGAGCCACAGAAAACTTCATGAACCTGTCCTACGCGCAATGGCTTAGACTACCCATCAAGCGACTAGCCAAGCCAAGACCTCTGTACAACGTCGATGGCACACAAAATAAAAGTGGGTCACTTCAGTACTACACCAACCTACAACTACAAATGGGTAGCCAAAAGACAAATCATAGGTTCTTCCTATTGGACCTAGGAGAACATAAAGCCATCCTAGGGTATCTATGGTTCACCGCTACCCAACCGAAGATCGATTGAAAGAGGGGGTGGATTGATATGAGTCACCTCCCTATTGTCCTCTTGGCCCAAAATGTGGCCAGAGCGCAATACACCCCAAAAACAAGGAACGTGCCATGACCAGTAAAAAGACATCAGCCACAATACTTCTTAGGAAGGATCAAGATTGGCACCACAAGTGAAGGAAAAGAGACTAGAGTCCCAGAAGAATATCAAAGACATTTGAAGGTGTTCAGCGAAGAGAAATCCCAGAGACTTCCTCAATACACAGTCTGGGACCATGCCATTGAGCTGCTGCCAGGAGCACCAGCCTCACTGCCAGGGTGACTACTGCCCCTCATGCAATTAGAGAAAGAAGAAGTTCACAAGTTTGTCAAAGACCATTTAAAGAGGGGGACTATCCACATCTCCAAGTCCCCCTATGCAGCCAACTTCTTCTTTGTGAAGAAAAAGGATGGCAAACTGAGACCGGTGCAAGACTATAGACCCCTCAATAAGTGGACAAAGAGGAACAGAAATGTCTCACCTCTAATCCCACAAGGAATAGACCGACTAAGTGGATGTACCCTCTTCACTAAGTTCGACGTGCGCTGGGGGTACAATAACATCTGGATCAAGGAAGGGGATGAATGGAAAGCAGCATTCCTTACCCCAGAAGGTCTCTTTGAGCCCACCATTATGTTCTTTGGTTTAACCAATTCTCCAGCAACATTTCAAATGATGATGAATACAGTCTTCAGGCCAGAAGTGGGAGAAGGGTGGCTCTCGGTGTATATGGATGACCTCGCCATCCACACAGCAAGGTTGCCCCAGGAAACAGAGGAACGACACAGACAAAGACACTGACAATACGTTCACAGAATCCTGGACAAACTGGCAGCACACAACCTCTACTTAAAGCCAGAGAAATGTGAATTTGAAAGAGATGAAATCGAATACCTTGGAGTCAACGTAGGAAAAGGCAGACTACAGATGAATGCACAAAAACTACAGGGAGTGGCTGACTGGCCACAACCCAAGAAACACAAGGACGTATGAAGTTTCCTAGGTTTCACTGGGTACTACCAATATTTCATACCCAACTACTCAAAGATAGCCAGACCACTCCTCGACCTCACAAAGAAAACCACGCCATGGCACTGGGATAAATCACATCACAAAGCATTCAAAACCCTGATAACCCTCATGTGCAAAAGCCCAGTACTCAAACAACCAGACTTTGACAAGCAATTCGTGCTCCAAGTAGATGCTTTAGCATATGGCCTGGGGGCCGTACTCTCGCAGGAGGGAGAAAACATTATACTACACTAGCCAAACGACACAAACCCATCCTCTATCCCATTGCCTACTACTCAGCCACTTTCACCCCCACCGAATGAAACTACGACATCTATGAAAGAGAACTGTTAGCCATCATGAAATCGCTAGCCCACTGGTGACAATACTTGGGATGGACCAAGACACCGTTCGTTATCCGTACAGACCACACCAACCTTCAATATTGGAAGTCCCCAAAGAATCTGAACAGAAGGACAGTGCGTTGGCATGTGGATCTGCAAGAATATGACTTCACCCTAGAATACATCGCAGGGAAGACAAACACCACAGCAGACGCCCTCTCTAGGCCACCAGGAGCAGACCTGGGAGAGGAAGACAATAAAGCAATCACCATCTTCCCCCCCGATCGAATCAGCACCATTAAGATGAATCCTACGATGACTCGAGGTCAAATCATAGTCCCCAACATGAAGGAAGTGAAAAGGGCCATCGTTTTACATGCCCACAACCACCCCACAGCAGGACACCCCAGCAGAGATGAGACCCTGAGAAAAGTACAATTGACACACTGGTGGCCAGGAATGAAGGCATGGATAGCAGCCTACATTAAAGGATGTGCAACATGCCAACAAGCGAAAATCCTCACCCACATAACAAAAGTCCCACTATTCCACATCCCTACACCTGAAGGGACAAAACCCTTCCAAAGCATTACCATGGACCTCATTACTGGCCTACCCCTGCGCAATGGGCTAGATGCAATCCTCACCATAGTCGACCAAGGATGCTCACACGCAGCCATGTTCATCCCATGCAACACGTCCATAACTGGCCCAGGAATTGCATGGCTATATCTGAAACACCTATACCCATAGTTCGGCTTACCCAGCAAAATAATCAGTGACTGAGACCCCAGATTCACTTTGCACTTTGGGAAAGCGCTTACAAAACGATTGGGCATTCAACAGAACCTGTCTACGGTGTTCCATCCCCAAACTGATGGGCTCTTGGAGCGAAAGAATCAATGGGTAGAACAATACCTAAGGTTGGTGACGGCAGGACAACCCAAGGACTGGATGGAATGGCTCCCAGTTGCAACAGCAGTACACAACAACCGAAGAAATGACACTACAGGGTTATCACCCAATCAGATCCTTTGGGGATACGAACCACCACTACACCCAGCCGATAGCATCCCCACAAACAATGAGGCAGCTGAAATGAGGGTACAAAAGATGAAGGAGGCAAGGGACAGGGCCATCAAGGCCATCAATCAGAAGGCACAGAATGTCCCACCAGCCCAGTTCAAGCCCAGAGATCAAATATGGTTAGAGGTGACCCACCTCAAACTCCCACATCAAGGGTCCAAGCTGAACCCCAAAAGATACGGACCCTTCAAAGTACTAAAAGAAGTATCACCGGTCGCCTATCTTATTGACATCCCTGCCTCATGGCAGATCCACAATGTATTCCATGTGGGACTCCTTACCCCATATAGGGAAACTAAAGAATACTGGCCTAACTACACCCGACCAGCACCGGATCTCATGGGAGGCAAAGAACAATATGAAGTGGAGCAAATCAGAAACCACAGGCTCCACGGAAGAAAGAAAACCTTGCAATACCTAATAAAGTGGTGGGGCTATCCAGAAAGCGATAACACCATAAAAAGGGAAGCAGAAACCCCCAGCTAAAGCAGCGGCTCTCGAAGCTTCTACCACTCATCCTCCTCCCATCATTGCTCTCACATCAGAAGAACTAGCATGTCTGGCCCATCCACCACATCCTCCCCACTCCCAGTCCTGGCACCCCGTCTCCCCAGAGGCCTTGAGCCGATGGAGCTCCAATATCCAGGAGAGGAGGCTCCTGTACCAGCGGCCGCTGGGGCCACCTCAGAGTCTATCACCATCCCCACCTTCTCCATTGGCCCCGGCATTATCACCGTTCCAGGCCCCCTCCATAACCTCAAGACCAGCAACCACTGGGAGGGACCCCTCTCCCCTGCCACTGTATCAGCCATCATCGACGGCCATGATAACCTCACCTTCGCCCAGCTACGGGCCCTCATCAAGGGGCTCACCACCACCATACAGCAGCGCCGCGCTGATGAGGAGAGGCAGCTCAGCACCCTCAGACGCCAGTGCAATGACGTCAACAGGGAGCGGCTCGCCCTCAAGGAATGGATCAAGGTCCTTGAGGAGCCAATGGAGTGTCCCGAGGGCTACCAGGAGAATGACGGCCGCCTTCCAGATTTCACCATCCCCACTGAGGATGGCAAACAACTCGCCCACTTCATCAAGCAGCTCGACGACATGCGAGTGGCCAGCCTGCCTGCCTCAGCGAGCAGAGAATCTGATGCGCACATGGTGGAATTATATGCGTGCCAGGACTCTCGGGATAGGCCCCTCAAGCCCCTTCCTCACTGGCTCAGGGCCTGACTCTGGGGCGACAACATAGATTACTGGCCGCTCAAGGAGGCTCTCCTTGAGCTTGACAGCTGGACAATCCATGCTGAGGTCCTC
>QLOT01020745.1:0-14652 GCA_003313875.1 Russula aff. compacta | reverse complement strand
CCGGAGCCCCCTCAAGCCAGGCCAAAGCCGGGGCTTTTGGGCCAAGCCGGGCCGGGAACAGCACTATAAACAGTGTAGAGTCGGGGTGAACCGCAGCCTCTCATTATTCACTTCACTCTGTCAGGACCATCTCGCTTGTCATCAACATGTAGAATTTCTCACGAGTTATGATAACACCTGGTCTGCCATGTCTGCCTGTATGTGAACGTTGGGGCGCGCACATTATTACTGTAATGACCATGGATTCCACCTGGGGCGATCCGACTCCCTAACATATTTAGAACTCCGGCACCTTTCGACAAATGATTCTTGGTGCTGGTTGACCTGTGGAAGATGGATACCTGACAAAATTTTTGATGTAGTTTGTAGGCCAAATTTTGTCCTGATGAGCATCGGGAAGCCACGCGAACTGGCTAACTCTTCTCCACAGCTGGTCGCGAATTGCAGTGACCGTATAGTCATCAGAACGGGCACAGATTTCCTTCCACCTCATGTAGTATCGGCACTGACGATAGTTTTGTACGTTCGGATTAGTCTCGTGTTCGCGATCAGGAAAGAGGTGGTCGAAGGCGCGTCCGTAAGTTTCGCTGCCAACGACTTTATACTGGCATGCTCGCCAGACATTGGAAAGGCGGCGGTTGAGGAACAGGTCCTCCGTGGCGGCGCTCTTATCCCTCTTGGTCAGCAAGCAGTATGACTCATTGTGGGTTCCCCTCGGGTTCGGAGTTTTGTACAAGATGTCAACAATGAATTGGCGATAAAGAGTGGTCATGTGCTCGTCGATATTCGAGGACTCGTATTCGTCGTCGTTGTCATCCTCAAGATCGGATCCACCGTCATTAGCGGGAGGAGGGAGGGACAGATTGCGGGCCGCGAGATTGAAGAGAGGACCATCCTCTGGGTCTGGAACGAACATAGCAGTCCGTTTGGTCTTGTTCGTGACGACTCGACGTTGTGCAGGGGCGCCACGAGGACGGATGCCTACTAGGTAGTATTGATGGATGATATCTTCTTCGTTGGCCTTAAAGAAGAACTGGAATGCACTAGCGCTCAGATTAGGACCCCTTCCTCTCATGCGAGGTACATCGAGGAGAACGATGTTAGTGAGAAAGATGACACCATATGGATTATATGGAACGGTAGGCCAGTACTCGTCTTCGTCCTCCTCGTCGGCATGAATTTCAAGTGCTCTTTGGAACATCAGTGTCTGTTGATCTACCTCTGGGCCATCAGTCAGAGGTAGTACGGCATCCATCAGATTCCTCGAGGAGGGACCGTCATCTGGACGAGCGTGGATCCCATTAATCAGCCACACAATTGCAGCTGTAAGGAGAGTGGCTTCACTGCGAACGCGAAGCTCAGGCCGACCGTGAGCTTGTCGCAGGAGAATACCACCGAAGGCAAACAGCCTCAAGGCGCGGAAGTCCCTGAAATCAATCAGTATAAAAGCGAATATCAGCCAATGCAAGCGGGACTCACCACCACTCATGAAGAGTGAAAGCCAGTAGTGACTGGCGAATAATACGCGGGCTGATGGACTGTAGAACAGTCGTTGCGTTTTGAAAGGGGACACGGACTTCAAGTCGAGCATTTGAAGTAGCGGTCTCCCTCGCTGATTGAAACAAGTTGTGAAGCCTCTCCACGAATGCCGGGGGCTGGATTTTACCCATTGCTTGCTTCACAGTGATGGCTTTGCCATGATGGCCGCGTTCGGGGAGGTAAGTCAGAGCCTTCTCAGTGACATACAGCTGGCAATAAGCCACAGAATAAGGGCCTTTCGCTTGCCGACCGGGTTCTACTCGACAACCAGAGACCGCGGGTAGGTGGCTAACGATATCTCTCCCGTATTTAGAGCTCCCGAGAGTTGTTATGCGAGAAGCGTGGTGGTCGGGAATTTCAAGCACCTCCTTCAACATGTGGAAGTGCGAGGTAGTTGCCCATTGCAGGCATATGTCGTCTTCGGCACTAGAAAACTCGACACCGACATCTATGTACCACTCGCCCTCGTGCTCCATAGTTTGCTGGCTGAGCCCTGCGACTTGTAAAAATTCCTCTAGAGCGATGCGAGCAGCTTCTGGTGTTTTAGAGTGCTGTGTAGCACCCTTCGTACCGCGTATGGTTGTGCCAATGAAGAGGCCTGCAACCCAACCGACCCCGTTTGCCGAAAGGTGATAGCGAATACTGTCAACAAGCAGGCGGTTGACATCTTTCGGAATCATTTTGAGTCCTGAAGCCAGCATCCCAGTGGACTTCGTGCTACGGAAAACTTCGTCATCAAGAGTCGGTGGCCACTCTTGAACGGAGAGAGGCACCAAGTCCGCAATCGCGGGTCGGAGACCCCGCTCGTAAAAGGCTCGACGTTCCTCAACGTCGAGGCGGGATGTGGTACGTTCCTCCGAATATAACGATGGAAAAAACACATGGAGCTGGTGGCGGGAGCCAAAGATTGCAATTTTCTGGTTCGGGATTCGATGAAAAGGTACCTTTATCGTCGTCTGCGATGAATATTTGGTCAATTACAATAAGCGGGTACAGCCCATGTCACGCACATCACCCCTTTGGATGGAACATTCCAAATGGACACTGGTCGTAAGGGTACCCAACAAATCGCCTATAGGATAGATGGATAAATCGGAGTCGACGACTATGTCCGAGGTGAAGCCAAGAACGGAGTCGTAGTCTCGTGTTATAAATATGTCGTCATCCTCCCGAACGGCAGAGTCGCGAATGGGATCGACAACAGCTTGATGTCGGGGATTATTCAACGTGTTCTGGCCGGTGATGACGAATCTTAGAAAATAATCTTCGTCTTTTTCCATAAGCTGTCCGGCTTTTTGTACGAACTGGGGTATGGTATATATTTGCGGAGGTAAAGCAGGATGCAAACGTGACATGATTGCAAGCAAAGGGCGTGGTTGGTTTGATTGCTTGCTTGCTTCAGAAGGCGAATAAAGGTGGAAACACAGTGGCTCTGGTTGGTTGGTTGGTTGGTTTTTGGCTCATATTATTGTGCACATATTAAATGACAAAATGCATGACAGAGTTGTTCGGAAATAAGGCACGCCGTACAGATGGCGGGAAGAACACTGGAAACCCGAACCTGATGAGGATGAGTTAGGGTTTACAAATTAATTAAAAGAGATTGAAGGAAAACCAACAAACCAAACAAAATGGAGATCGCGCTGATGCCGTCTGTCGCAAAATTGGAAACGCCATTAGTAATGGTATTCTAAGCAGTTTGTAAGTTCAATATAAACTCGGCCCGCTCATTATATTAAGTTGACATTTACGATTCGGCCATTTTAATCATTTATGCGTTTATGATATTGATTATAATGGTAATAAGATTTCATGAGCCGTTGAGCCGTCATAATTATGTATTATAAGCTCCATTATAAGGTCACCGACAAAATTTGCGACATCTCCGAGACGGTTTGACACATGCTGAAGCCTGAAGGGACAAATCAGCCACAACTTGTGGCTGATTTGTCCCACAAGGCAGCAAGGTAACAAAGTTTGCCTCACCTGATAGGAAATAACAACAGCGATGGCATTCGTCTAGGATGAATGCCGCCAAAAGGCACAAATTTTACCTCCTGAATGGCAGGCCCGCGGCATTCGTCTAGGACGAACGCCGCCAAAAGGCACAAAATTTTGACTCATGAATGCCAGCAGCATTCGTCTAGGACGAACGCCGCCAAAAGGCACAATTTTTGCCTCCTGAATGGCAGGCCAGCAGCATTCGTCTAGGATGAATGCCGCCAAAAGGCACGGAGATTTGCCTCATGAATGGCAAGAGCACCATTCATCTAGGACGAACGCCGCCAAAAGGCACAAAATTTGACTCATGACCACCTGATGGGTTTAAGTACCATGGCAGCAGTGACATTCGTCTAGGACGAACGCCGCCGAAAGGCACAAAGATTTGTCTCATGAATGGCAGCAGCGGCATTCAGTCCAGGATGAATGCCGCCAAAAGGCACAAATTTTGCCTCCTGAATGGCAGGCCAGCGGCATTCGTCTAGGACGAACGCCGCGACACAATATTTGACTCATGACACCTGATGGGTTTAGGCACCATGGCAGCAGTGGCATTCGTCCAGGACGAATACACAAACGCAAAGGAATCCAAAGTACTGTTGTCACCGTTCCGCTCAGCTCCCCTCCAGCTCAGCTCACAGCCGCTCACGCTCAGGCTGTACTATTCCTGGCGCTGGGTTTGAAAACGGGTAAGTGTTTGAAAACTCGATATTGTGCCTCATCCCCTCGGGCTTATGACCTCGGAATGAATTCGTGCTCACAGTGTCCACCAGTATGATCCTAAACTTTGTTTTGAGAGAATCGGCCACATTTTGGTGAAATTAGAGTAATTGTGAGTGATAATTCGACTCATTGAGAGAAAACAGTATCAGAATTACTTCTGTCTGCCTGCATACTACACTGCAATGCCGAGCAGAGGACTGATTCGGCAGGCTTGGGAACGTGACAAAATGTGACTGATTGTTTTCAAACACCTACCTTTTCAGACTCTCGACACCAGCATCGCTCCCTGCAGTGCATGCATGACATATCTTACAATTGCATAGATAGACAGAATAGAAGCACATGTACCTCTGAGAGAAAGCCGGATGTTCAAATCCGCCGGCAAATACAAGTCCGAGAGGATGTTTCAAAAGGTTTCAAACACCTACCCAACGATAGTACAGGATGTGCTTCTGGGCTGCCGACACATCCGCTCCAAGGCTCCATGTGCATGACAGCGTTTTGTACAGAGTTTCTTCCACGTTTTTGAACATGTGGGAGGCAGTCATGCACGCTGTCGCCAACCTTGATGGCGTTCTCAGGTTCGAAGTACTGTATGTTTCTTATCGCTCTGTGCTGTTCTACTCACGCATTTGCGGCTGTACAGTACCCATGCAGATGATGAACAAACCATTGCGGATACATCGATCTTCCCTCCCTGCACAAATTCTATACGGATTTGCATCTGGGCCATGTTTGTGCGTACACTGCCATTACTATCCGGACCCCACTTACCGGCCCCCACCTTTATATCCTATCCACATCAAATTTTGTATAGTACATCTAATACATTATATGAACTAACTACTGTACTTCCAAGCTCTTTTATCGAGTGAAATGCCCTCTGTGGGTGAGAATGAAAATGTGCCCTTGTCACGCCTGCTGACTGATGCCGCTTCGCCCCCGCCCAAGGACGGCGGACCTCAGCCCAGCCATACAGCGGAGTTCGAATAGATCACGTGTCACAGGTTGTGACTGACCGAAAGAATGTTGGTGCTCAGCAGAGATTCGATTCTCAGTTTACGCCGTCCAATGTGTGGTGGACGCAGCATCTGCTTTCCAATATGGACACTGGGCATTCACCTAAGGTGGATTGCAGGACGCGATTGTTTCCCATGCCTACAGACTGCACCAGTAGTCAAGGGCTCCTCAACCGAGGGTCCCAACGCCTGGTGCGAAGATGCGCTAACGGGTCAGGACCTGTGGCAGATGCACAGCATGTGGGAGTGGGACAGCGTGAAGAGCACTCGAACAGTGCTCCATGAAATCTATTTTGTGAGTGACCCTGCCACGGGGCGCAAAGGTTTGCTCCCTTCTTTTCTTGCATTGATTGCCCCTGGTGGGAAGGACCATGCTCGACGCGTTACAAATCGGTCTCTTCAGGCACGCCTGCATTGGAACCGATGACCCCTCTCATATGCTGGCTCGCACCGCTCACTGCGCTTGCACTTGCTGGCACGCTCGATCTTCAGGGTCTCTTCGCCCCTGGCGCTCTGATGAAGATCGTCGAGGCGAGCGTGCACGCTCAGTTGCGAATGTCGCCAATGCCACGCCTATGTGCGACATGCGGAGAGGACAAGAAGATCCTGTGGGTGCACGCGATAATCCAGGTCCTCTCAGTTCGACAGGCAAGCATATCCCCATGGGGGATTTATTCACAAGCTGTAACTCGATTCTACATGACGGGTGTTGTCAATACCAACCTCCTTCCTGCACAGTTGATTAACGCATTCAGCAGAGTGCCGAAGTCAGCACTGAAGCATGTACAGTATTCCTCATAACAGACAATGATGATCCCCTTACGGGCTCACATAATCCACGACTCATAACTTCTGTGCGTACCACCCTTGTTGTGAGTGAGAAGACTTGCCACATGTGCGGTCTTCCCAGTTGTTGTTGTCCAGAGCTGAAGGTTTGTTTCGCACAGGACCTGTTGCAGGCTGGTGTGAGAGTAGAACCCTTCTTCATCAGCACAGATAACAAACCTTTTAAACCAACCAGCATAAATTCTGGGCTGTACACATGCATTTTTTTTGCCCTTTTAAGTCCTTTCTGAACGCCCCAGGACAGAGCGTACTTGTCTCTGATGCCTCAGCTCGACTGATGAGGACGTTGACTTTCTGCCAACCTTGCTCTCTTTCTCTGTATCGACCATCTACTTGAGCAGATGTGATTCCACGAGATCCCAAAACGAGCTCTCTTTAGCACTTCTTTCGACTTGCGGAACGACTTGTCATTGGCATCAAGGGCAATGGCCTCATTACTGGGCAGAAAAAGGCTGCCTATAAGTACTTTGTGGATCTAGGAGATAAAATGGAGGTTGTAGAGAGTCGAACGACACATGTCGACAAGGTGTGTGTGTGTTTGTATGCTGTGTGGGGCTATCATTGTTCGTGAAGGAGCGAGAGGCTGAGTCACCAAGATTGAGTGTGCTGTCTGGTATGACCCTGGGTATGACAGCTAAGGACGAGGAAGTCCAAGAGCATGGTTTCAGCACACCCACCGTTCCCAACGCTTCCTTCCCTCTTCTGACGTTTGTCCCTTTTGCACAGGTCCTCTACATGGCAGAAGAAGTGCACTTTGAGGAGTGGGCCGAGCCTAGCAGCTTTCATCTGGTTCCGCTACCTTTCATGGATGATATATGTGCTGCGCCCAGGTACAGTGGCCGCCGTCTTGTACTACGAAGGCAGAGAGTGGGGACACCGCGAATACTTCTTCGGAGAGCACGTCACCACGACAGACGTAGAAGTCGGCTCACTTCGACCCGCCTTTACCCCTGCTAAGTAACTTCCTCACTGCCTCCCGCTACAACGGCCCAGTATACTTAATCACCAGGTCTGAAGTGGCAGCGAAGCACTTCCTTAGCCTCAACCACCAGCACCTCTCTGTCGAGTATGCTCATGCCGTAGACAGGCTCCTCGCAACCCATCAAGACCTCTCCCAGTCAATCTACCACACTAGACGGGATACGACCCACATAGGCTTCAAGCGCACACGACATCTCTCGCTAGAGGCAGTCAAACCACACGCAAACGACAACAGCAACGACCCAAAGTCCATTGCCCTCCAGAAGAAGGAGTCGAAGGCGAATGCGCTCCGAGCATGGGAGCAGCGGTTCCATGACTCTCTCCGAACCTCCCAAATCTACAATAGCGTACTGACCAACCCTCCAGATGGCCGCCTTCCCCTCATCCTCCGAATTGCCTCTTCGGGCTACCACAACAAAGGACAGACCTTCGAACACCGTGTCCCTCGGGATATCCAATCCACGCTCTTCCGCTTAGCTACGGGACATGCCTTCAATTCACTGGCGCGTACCGGCTGAGGTTCAGACTCGAGCCCTCTCCCCAGCGCGTGAAGAGGTTGCATGGCGAATGCGGAGCATCGCCGGAGGACACCGATCATGTCCTACTCCACTGCCCACTCACACAACAACATCGACACCGACTAATGCCCATCCAAGGCCCGTTAGACTCGCTGAGGAAGATCTTCGATGACCCGACGCGATGTCTAGGCCTCCTACGATTCCTAGAAACCACACGGGTCTGCGTTAACCCGCAGCCCATCTTGGAACTGGGATGAAGCAGACACTCCGAACGGGAAAGAAGCCCGGTAGAAACAGCCACCGCGCTCCCGGTTCTGAACCCGATAGTATACACCACACACGCCCACCCATACGATAGCCACAATCAACCCACCCCACCCAAAGCCCCGCCCCATAAAGCGAGGGCCCACCTTAGTTTTTAGACAGTAATACCTTTAGGGGACCGCTTCTGTGTCCGTAGGTACATGTGTAGGATATAAAACTGGATTCCAAAAAGAAAAAAGGGGGCTGCGCCCGTCAATGATGGTTGTCGAGGTGGGCGGCCCCCTTCCCTGTACTCTATCAAATATTCTGTTGTTGAGCAGCACAAGGGACTCATAGTGGGTGAAGAGCTCATTGATGCCGCAAAATCATTCATATCCAAGCTCACACTCAGGACCGGTGTGTCTTATCGGTTGCCGCCTAATGCGCACGATGATGTCAGCATTGGCCTTTCACTATATGCAACTCGAGGCAACCGCATTTCGCAAGGAGTTCAAGTTCGATCCTACTTCATTCAAAGATCACACTCTAGCAAAGGACGACACAAACGTTGCCGAAAGGCTGAAGGCAGCCATCCTCATTTATACCCATATAAATCGTTACCTTCGCTTATCAAAGCGATCCTTGTCGTGTTTCTTGAACATGTTTCTTGAAGTAAACCTTTATTCCACTCGTCTGGGGTAGCGGGGTATCTTCATCTTGCAAAGCGGTCGGACGACGGTGAGGTGGCACCCGTTCTGTTGGAGGTCTGAGTGGTGCGTGCAGGTAGAAGGCAGTTTAATAATAGCTGACCATTGGCAAAAACCCGACGGCTCTTGTGTGATTTGCGGGTAGCCACATCTTCATATCCAATAGATGTCAGATTCCGTTGAGAGGTAATGAAGCAATGCAATTCTTACCTTGGCACACCTCGACTGTTTGGACCTCTTGGGGTATTGGTGTTGCACGTAAGCTATCTCGGGGCTGGTTCAAGGAGATTGCTGTACGGAATCCACCTAGTAAAGAATCAACGCGATGCCAAAGAAGATTGAACAAGCATATGGGACATACCAGTTCTCACCCTATCGGATGAATCTGCGGGTGCTGAGGAATTGCCTGCGATTGATGTCAGTGATTAGACCCGCTTCTCACGTTGCGAGCTAACTCACCCGTAAGGCGAGAGTGTCCTGCGGGAGGTTGATTTTTCTTAGGGAGAGGGTTTGGTCGTTTGGACGCTATAAGCGTGGCAGACGAATTCGCAGGGCCTAAACCGTGAATTAGATATACTGTATGTGTGCATGGCGCAAGGTGTAGACGTACCCATTGTGTAGGCGGCGGATGAAAGATCTGGTTGTTGGGACTCGGGTGGTGCATAAGCGGACATGGATTGGTGAGTTGACTGTGCCGTAAGATGAGCGCTTCCTTTGCTGTGACCTGCTAGATTGTGAGTCGGATAAACACATCAGATTGCGTTGATGACGACGAAGTTTGTACGAAAGCTGATAACGTGCTTACCATCTTCATCATGTGTTCTACTACCCGTTGGAGATTTGATCCTTTGAGCGTAACGAGCTGAATAATCTCGTGAGTCGAGTAGAAGGCTGTGTTGAGAACAACTGACCTCGTTTACGGTGGCGCACTGGACTGGGGTCGCTGATGCTGGACGAACGGCTGGAAGTGCTGCTTTTCCGTGAAGCTGGGAGCACATGTTAACACTGGGATATCATTGGACGAGATTTTCTTACGTCGGGTCGACCGGTGACCACGCTCCCGATCATTGGCTACTTGAACCTTCGTAAATGGATGAAGCAAGGAAAGAACGCATCAACGCACAACGTTTTGGCGGTGGACATTCTGTTTTGACACGGGTTTAGAGTACAAGTCAGTGATGTCAACTGTATTTACGCACCTTCGGAGGAAGCCCCAAAAAGCTCGCCATCTGAAGGAAAACTCATCATCGCACCTTCGGACGATGTCTCCATCATTGAGTGGTCCATATTCGACTCCCCTATTGGGATGTCTGTCATCCCCGGCAAATTGAAGTCATCGTCGTTGGGAGCCGTCGCTGAATTGTTGGTGTCTTCCCCAGCGGTGAGTTGTGCTTGCTGCGTGATATCCATCAGATCGGGTAAATTGACCTCACTGCTGATGCCCATTGTCGGTGCAGCAGTAGCAGATACTGCAGCAGGGTGGGCGGAGACAGCGACCTCTTCATTCTTCTTGACTACTTTGCGACGGTATGATCTTCGCCTCGGCGCTTCTTCAAGTTTGCCATTATCATCTACGGTGGGGTCCAAGCTAATGTCTTCGCCCTCACGGCATACAACTTGTCCACGAAGGAGATCGGCGAGCTCTGAAACAAATATCAGCAAAGGTACGTAGCTATCGGTGTTTTCGACTGAATTACCTTGTCCACCTTTGCTCACAAATGCGTCGAACCATCTCCCGCTTTCGCAGGGCAATGCTGTTTAGGAGCATGTCAGACGTTCCATCCGCCAGGAGGTGGATAGCTTTGACGACTTTCTGTTGTGGTTGACGGTGAGCACGGGCCAAGATCTGGATCATATCTTGATAGGACCAGACTTGATTCTATGACAGATTGCATCAAAACGTCATTGTCGTACCCACAGCATCACTACTTACAAACAAAATCACGAGGTCCGAAATCGATAGGTTAAGGCCAGTGGACCCAACGCTGGAGAAGATGAAGACTCTTGGACCCCCGGAAGCACGGAACTTGGTGACAAGCTTGTCTCTTTTTGGAAATGACAGTGTGCCGTCTATAGAGATACTCTCGATGCCGCAGAGCGCCAATATCTGGTCAGAGGAACGGGTTTAGAGGGGTCAGTACACAGCAAATATATGACTCAAGCTGTACATTCTGTAGTAAGGCCGTCACGGTAGGTGACTCTGAGTAAATTAGAATTTTCCTTTCAGCTGTGATGGGCTTCTCTGCTTCGGGAGGAGGCGATTCTGGGAAGACTGGTACACCGTCCACAAATTCGACGTCGGGAACGTCGTCGCGGGACAGGTAATGTTTGCAAATTTTGGCACAGACATCCATCTTTGTGGATTTGGCAGGTTCCCATTCAGCCAGAGATCGAAAGCGAGGAAGCGGGGCATCGGGGTTCTCCTGTGCATATGAGACAGCCTTGCGGTATTCATGATAAAATTTCTTGTGCGTCGTCATCAGCACAGTAGAATAAGGGATAGGGGATCGATAACGTACTCGAGTGTGCAGTTGTCCGGACTCGTTTGCGCTAATGACACTGTGGATAATGTTAAGAGGGCCCTATGTGCATCATCATGCAACGCACGTTGCCCTTGCGTTCTCTGCTCTGTCCAAGATAATGTCACTCTCGCGCTTCGTCAGTTTGATAATGCCTGTGATATGTTTCAGTGGAGGAAGCTTGACGAGGGCTTCTCCTTTCCAATCGGTGCTATGTGCCGATCGCCGCAGCATGTGCCCAAGGAATTGTTTCTGCATCCTGACAACGGCGCCAATTTGTGCCAATCTGAGTGAGTGTCCGTCGTCGTCGGCCTTTTTTGCTTTTCGAAAGTTCGAAGCGTCCTCCTTTTCTTCTTCCCAAGAAGTCTCAGTAAGGAAATGAGGAACACCAAGGAGGCGGCCCATCGAAGCAATGTCCTGACCGCTGTTAGCTTTCAGAAGCATCAGATGACGATAGACTTACCCTGGGTGACGTGAGGAGAGGTGTTCCCGTGAGGCCTAGTTTGATGAGTCCTTGTTTGAAGAGTCGTAAGACTGCAAAGTATCTGGCGCCGGGATTTCGCATGACATGCATTTCGTCCACCATAATCGTTAGGAAACATTCGTCAAATATGGTGCCTGTCATGGTCGGGCGTGCCTGAATGGGTAGCTCCCAAGGCCGCTGGCCCTTTGCCTGTTTCGACTGGTACACAACAGCCATTTCGCGTTGGAGACTCTGTGTTTAACAGATTCATGAGGAATATGAGGAAAAAGGAAAAATCGCCACATACTGAATGCGTTGTAAAAATAATTTTGTTATGTGGCTTCTGTTTCGACTTATGAAATGGACCATCTGGGGCCCAGAAGGCGGGGTTTCCTCCCTTCGGACAGTCATATATGAAGAAGTCTATGCTAAACGGCTGGAAAAGAATCTGCATCTCATGGACCCACTGTTCTCTCAGGGTTCCCGGCGTAACGATAAGATGAGGGAGGTCATCGATGGTGGACTTTCCACGAAGAAACGTTCGTTGTTCTAATGGCAAAGGTAAGTATAATAAGGTACGACACTATTTAAAGGCTCACGTAGGATGGGTGGAAGTGGCAATCCCCGTTCTTGAGACTCGATCGTTTGGTTTAGAAAGGCGATCACCGAAAATCCTTGCGCAGTCTTGCCTAGGCCCACTTCGTCGCTGACGAGGGTACCAGTGCAATGTGTATCGTCAGGCGTAGTCGTAAATGTATTCCTGACGATTGAGTGCACAGCCGCCAGCTGATGCCAATGTAACGTGTTCTTCATCACTGAATCCGGTATCGGCTCAGTGTCAAAGAGTTCTTTATTCGTCCAGGGTGTAACACCCGAAACATGACGCAAGGTGTTAAATTGGAGTGGGAGATGGTGTCGGAGGAATCCCAGTGCGGTAGCCAGCGACGTAGGATCGAGTGTTCCTTCCTCTTCCATTCCGAGGTCACCAGCCTCGGTTTCCTGTATACTGAACGACAGTAAAGAGTCGGGATTTTCCAGAGGGCCGTCGCTGTCCGCAGCGTCGTTGAAGTACTCATCATACATTCTGGTCATGTATATGAGATCTTCCTCAGTGGCGAGGTTCCTAAGAGATTGCTCTTTCTTTTTGAATAGGCCTGCAGTTTGTCAGGATCTCTATGTCCACGAAGGAAATGTAAAAGACTCGGACATACTCTTCGCAGGGCGGGATCCTGTAGACCTCTTCTTCACCACGGCGCCTAAGGCTTCCAAAAGCCGCTCGACTTCAGAAAGCATTTCATCTGCCTGCTTCAAGTTCTCATCCGTCCCGTAGATTGCAGCAAGGTTTCGCCATTTAGAAACGGCACGGATGGTGCGATGGACGGAGTCTCGACTTGGTTCCTCTTTGTCGAGGTCTGAAATAAACTCTTCAGTTGTGAATTGTTGAGGGAATCAAAGCTAAACGTACCCTCGAAGGCCTTCAAAGCGTCTGTTTTGAACTCGACAAGACGTCCTTTATCAGCCTTGACCTGACCACGTATCCTCACCCATGAACGATGGGCAAAGATGGTTATTGGTTTCCTCAGACTCATTGGCAAAAGATTTTTGCCGCCAAAAGACTCGATTCCTAGTAATGATTCAGCGATTGCATCTATTGCTAGTGGCAGATAGGCATCAGCATTCGGCCAGTCTTCCAGGGAACCTTCGTCCATGAGAATGGAGATGGGATGGATGTGGTGTTGTCGAAGGACTTGTACAATGCGGTTGTGAATTTTCCATTTCTCCCAGTTCTTGTTTATAAACGAGTTCCACTTTTCTCTCCCGGGAATGGTAGCGCCAGCCCTCGAACCGGTGGCAAACTTCTTCTTGTTGTCCTCAGAATCCAAAGAATGATAGTGGTTGAAATAACTGAGAATGTCGTGGGAATCCTCTTTCGTTATACCATGGGGGAGGTCGCGATCGCTTGTGGGGAATATCCCTTGTGTGATACCGGTGATCAACTTCCACTGGTCCCACTGCCAAGGCGCTCCAAGGTTTCCTTCATCGAAATGAAGTTGAATTAGGGCGTTTGCTGCAGTGTGACTGGGCATTTTAGAAGTGGGAGAGGGTCTGGGTCAAGACAACGGAGGTAGAAGCGGGATAGTTTATTTACATGAGTATAGAAGGTATAGAATACAGTATCGATCATCGGGCACGGACATCCACTCTCCGTCCGGTGAATACAGGAACAAGACGGCTGATGTACGAAATGTGGTCAAGGCGAAGATTGTGCTCCACGAGATGCGAATTTGACTCCGGGATGAATATTCCTGAATGATAACATTGTTCCTTGTCGTTCTGTCACGCAGTACTGTAGGGTAAATACAGGAAAACATTGGGAAACGAGTGCTGGAAAAGTGAGTTGAGTTAGGATGGAGGTATGCAATAAGATTGGCGACTAACCAAATGAAGATCGCGTTGACTCTTCTGCCGAGACGAAGAGGGAATACTGTATACGGCTCATGACGGCAACGTGTGTGTTGTGCTATCGGGTGTGCCTGATAGCACAACACAACGCAACACGCGTTGCCGTTATGGTGCCTTTGCATTCCTTGCATTTGTGATTGGTGGACCGAAACTGAAACTGAGCAGAAACTACAGTACCAACCAAATGGAGATCGCGCTGATGAGACGAAAATGTTGTGAAAGACAGTGACACATGCTGCAGGGACAAATCAGCCACAAGGCAGCAAGGTAACAAAGTTTGCCTCACCCAGGAAATAACAGCGGTGGCATTCGTCTAGGACGAATGCCACCGAAAGGCACAAAATTTGCCTCATACTCACCTGATGGGAAATGGCAGCAGCGGCATTCATCCCAACGAGTGTCATAGATCTATCATCTATGATTACCTGAGCTGTGTTTCACAGCGTAGTTGACCATGTATATTACATTTCACGTTTCATCTAAGACGAATACCGCCGAAAGGCACAAAGATTTGCCTCAGGATCACCTGATGGAAATGGTAACAAAGCGGCATTCGTCTAGGACTAGTGCTGTTCCCGGCCCGGCTTGGCCCAAAAGCCCCGGCTTTGGCCTGGCTTGAGGGGGCTCCGG
>QLOT01020744.1:1529-25298 GCA_003313875.1 Russula aff. compacta | reverse complement strand
GTGTAGATCATCTGATCAACATGCTGATAATGGAATACCTCCCACATATCGAGATCCGCCATAAGCAGCAGGCATTGGGGATGGAGGGGCGGGACTTATCTGAGCAGCGCCGCCGACTAATTCTGGCGCAGGCCCCCAAGACACCTGCCGCTAACATTCAAAGGATCGACGATTTGCACTTTGAAGTGCAATCATCAAATTCAAGTCAAACTTATGAAATTAATTTTGTCACTACAACTTGCAGTTGTAGTGACTTCCCTCGTATACGCTTCTGCAAGCACTTAGCAGCAGTCCAACACCATTTTGGGGGAGCTGATCTCAGACCCCAGTCACCTGTCAAAGTGGCTGCACATGCGACACGCCCAACACCGGATTCACCGGTCCAGAAGGATGGTAGCAATGACAGCACCGCAGCATCTGCTGTTTCGGTAGCCAATGATATGATTACATTATGCCAAAGGCTTTTGGAGGTGGTTACGAAAGCACCAAGCGATCCAGATACTGCAAGATCTATCAAAAATTGTCACTCACAGCTCCAAGAACTTGTGATCTCGGCAATGGCAATGGCAGCTGGCAATGGCCCCTCCCTCCCAGAAATAGAAGCCATCGCCCCGAACCAGCGCACTTGGCCGGAGACAGCTGCGCAAATGGGGGTAAAGTGCGCTAATAGGCGCGGTAAAGTCAATAGCACGCTTACAGCCCAGCACATCGGCGAGCCTAACCGTAAGAGTGCCGCCGCTGATAACGACCTGTATGGGGCCAGAGAACAATCTGGCAAACGTGCAAAGCCAGATGCATGCTCGGCCGCTGCCAATGTCCAAGCACACATGCGCGCAGTGGAGGAACGGGCCACAGCAGAATCCCCGCCCGCGTCGCATCCCTCTGCATCACTTCCCTCCATGTTGCATTCCCTGCCTGCATTGATCCCTCCACCCACGTCGCTTCCCCTGCCCAGTTCATATGGGATGTACCCCTATCACTATCCGATCCCACTGTCCCAGCCAACCCATTCCTGTTCTCAAGGCACCCCTTCCTCTCCCCTATATTACCCATTTTCGTCTTATCATTCATCTCCACACATGTAACGTAGATGACATAATAATAATATTTTTTGAACGTGAGAAACTAGTACAATTTATTACATTCCAGCGCGTGACTTAGCCATGTTCTGGGAAATAGTCCCTGGCTGCAACCAAGATGCAGAGCTCAATTTACCACGTGTTTGTCACGTGATGGGTTGCGGAATTAGGCCAACTGAGTACTACTGTGGCTGTACATATGCCGCTCTGTGACACGTCAGAGCAGCAGGACACGTCAGAGCGGCAAGGTGCCATGCTGAAATGCTTGGTGCTAGGTATGTAGTAAGCCTCTATGAGTAAGTACTATGGAACAAGTCAGCAGAAATATGTAATCATGAAATGTGTATTAGTTTGGGAATATTAGTAAGCAGCCAAAGGGACATGAATCTGAGACAGGGCAGTCCAAGCATAATAGAGGGATTGTAATGTAAGTGGAAGTGGAAGTGGAGGAGGCTTGGGACCAGAGCATGGGAATGATTACCATAATAGGGAAAAATATTACATAAGCCAATCAGTCCGAAGCAAATAGAAGTACAAGTCCACAACAGTTGTAGTGACTAAATTAATTTGATAAGATTTTTTTGAATCTGATGATTGCACTTCAAAGTGCAAATCATCTGTAACCGGCCTGAAGTGGTGCTGTGCACTGCGCTCCTGTAAGTTCTGGAACTGGCCATATGTGGAAGTCGACCAATCATTGTGGAGTGGTGAGTCACTGTGGAGATGTGCTATTATTGTACAATATAAGAGTCATTGTGGAGTGTTCTATTACTGTACCGGACCATGACTCACTGTGGAGTAGTTATTCTTAGGATGCCTAGTCATAGTGGAGTAATGCGCTGGCATAGTTATTCTTAGTACTTGTCTTGTAGTATAAGTAAGGCTCCTTGACATCCCTAAGACGGCAAGTTGAGTCTCCTGTCTCAATTCATATCGTTCCCCTTTCCCCTCAAAGGAGTGGCTACTGCATTGTAGTGCAGCAAGCGGTAACTCCTACTCTATCAGTCATCTAAGTCACTGTGAGACTTAGCTCAACCACTTGAAGAACCACTAGGCAACTATCGACTTGGTCTACTGTTGCGGCCAAACCCTTGGTGGTGACATTAGACTCAACTTTGTTCAAAACGGCTAGCAGCAGCCAGAAGAAAGCCTACAGAGCAACTATCCTTGCATCAGAAGAAGTGGGTATAACAAGACCCAATACCCTCATAGCAATCCTAGGCACCACACATCCGAAGAATAGAAGAGGACACACCATCGCACTAGTGTGCAGAGACAGCAACAAGAAGATTGAATCAAACCTCAGACAAGTGTGCCTGTATTGAAGACGGTGGACAGCAGTCCAGTGGGATTCAGTAAACCAGTGGTACGAAACCACAGAACAACTCAACACATTGCACAAGTACGACTCTACCAGCCAAGAAGGCGATAGCAATATTTCCAACCAAGGCTCCAAAGACGAAGATGAACCAGAAGAACCGGAGCAGGAAATCGACACTCAGATCAGACAAACACCCATCGACCCAGAAGTCAAGAACAGCCCCCTAACACCACTACTCCATACACTCTCCCCAATAACCGAAGAACCAACCATGACGACCAAGACCCAGACAACAGCAGCATTCACATCTTCGACCCCAACCTCAGTCCATATCCCCTCCGCATTCGGAGGATCGGGAGGACAAGGTGCAGACAGAGCGCAACGCATCACTGAGAGACTCCAGCAGGCCCTCAGATGTACAGGACCCCCTGGAGGAGGTACCCCTGGCCCAGGAGGCCCAGGTGGACCACCAGGAGGAGGACAACCAGCTGGCGGTCCTCCAGCGGCAGGACAGCAACCAATACCAGTTGCAGCAGAGGTCAAAGCCATGGGAGGATTGCCTCAAGTATTCTATGGTGATCGCTCCAAGGCAGATGACTTCATCGAAGAAGTCAAGGGATATCTATGCCTTAATTCCAATGTGGCTGGATACAACTCTCCCTACAAGAAAGTCGCATTCACCCTCACCCTTATCAAAGGTGAAGAACCAGCCCAATGGGTGAGAGACATGGGAGCTTGGCTCGATGCACTCGACCCAGTGGCAGACAACATCAAAGCACTATGGGATCAGTTCCTAGTGGAATTTAGAGAGCAATTCCAGGACACTCAAGCCCCTCAACGCGCCAGAATCAAGCTTAAAAACTGTAGGATGAGGAACAATGACTACGATGCCTATGAAGCCGAGTTTGAAGGGCTGGCCCGAAAAGCCGACTACACTCAAAGCAACCAGGAGACGTTCAATATGTTCCTCAAGGGACTGCCAGAATCTATCCTGCGAGACACTCTCAAGCCTCCCTTCCCTGTGGACTACCAATCCCTCAAAGAACGAGTCAAACACCTAGCATAAGGGAAATCCCTAGTCGAAGGGATATTGAAGCACCAAGGATATCAAGGAGGAGGCAATACTGATCAGCGGCTCAACAACCCTATCTGACGACCCTTCTTCACTAGACCTGGAAACTACCAAGGAGGACAAGCAAGCCGACCAGTCTACAACTCTTCCACTGCACCCCCATCCATGAACAACATCCCTGTCCCAATGGACATAGGAAGAGGCCGTGCCCCTACTAATTGGCGCAATAGAAGCCAAGGCAATTGGAGACAGAGGCCACAGACGAATAGCTGAAACCTCCAAGGCCAAGTAGCCCAGGGAATGGGAAATAACACCTGTTTTACCTGTGGCAAGATAGGACACTTCGCGCATAACTGCCCACAAAGAGATACCACCAAGAAACGGGTCAATTACATGGGCTTCGACCCAGAGGAAGAAGAAGACCTACCAGGCCCAGCAATGAATGACATAGTAGCCACAGTGCGTGCACACCTGGAGAGGATGTCGATGGTGGAGAAAGAACGCCTTGCCTATGAGATGGGCATAGCTGAGGATTTTCCCACTGCCTGATCAGAGCAGCACTGATTAGGCGAAGCAACAGTGATAATGTGTACATATCTGCTCGATAATCAATGACTGTTCAATTTTATGCATACTTAATCACGAAAAGAGCCGACAGAATAGCCCTCATTGACTCAGGGGCCACAGAGAACTTCATGAACCTGCAGTATGCGAAATGGCTTCGACTACCCATCAAGCAACTGGAGAAACCTAGACCACTATACAACATCGACGGGACAGAAAACAAAAGTGGCAGTCTCAAGTACTACACAGACCTGGAAATACAGATGGGAACCCAACACACCAAACATTGATTCTTCCTGTTGGACCTAGGGGAACACAAGGCGATACTAGGCTACCCCTGGTTTGCTGCTACCCAACCAAAGATCGATTGGAAACAAGGATGGATTGACACCACCCAACTGCCAATTGTCCTAAGGGCCCCTAATGTGCACAAAGCCCAATTTGTCCCCAGAACAAAGAACGTCCCTCGACCACTCTCCAGAGATCAATACTTCATTGGAAAGGTCATGCTTAACACCCCAGAGACCACCGACATCCTGAAAGTCCCAGAAGAATACCAAAGACATGCCAAGGTGTTCAGTGAACAAGAATCACAATGACTCCCACAGTATACAATATGGGACCATGCTATTGAACTCCTACCTGGTGCACCCTCCACACTACCTGGTCAACTCTACCTCCTGACCCAAGAGGAAAAATCGGAAGCTCACAAATTTGTCCAAGAGCACTTGTCCAGAGGCATGATCCAGAATTCCAAGTCTCCTTATGCAGCCAGTTTCTTCTTTGTTAAGAAGAAGGATGGCAAGCTGCGACCAGTACAGGATTATTGACCTATCAACAAATGGACTAAATGGAACCGCAATGTCTCCCCTCTCATTCCCCAGGTGATTGACCGGCTTAGTGGATGTACCCTCTTCACTAAATTTGATGTCCGATGGGGGTACAACAATGTTCGCATCAAGAAGGGTGACGAATGGAAAGCTGCCTTCCTCACCCCAGAAGGGCTGTTCGAGCCCACAGTTATGTTCTTTGGCCTTACCAACTCCCCTGCTACCTTCCAAATGATGATGAACACTATCTTTCGCAGTGAGGTGGGCCAAGGATGGTTCTCCGTCTATATGGATGACTTGGCCATCCACACAGCCCAATACCCCCATGAAACGGAGGCCCAGCACATACAACGACACCGGAACTATGTACATGGCATACTTGACAAACTGGAACACAACAACCTCTACCTTAAGCCAGAGAAATGCAAGTTCAAGCAAAAGGAAATTGAATACCTTGGAGTCATTGTGGGCAACAACCAATTGAAGATGCACCCAAAAAAGCTCCAAGGCATCGCCGATTGGGCTCCCCCAAAGAACCCTACCAATGTGCGCAAATTCCTAGGCTTCACCGGCTATTATCGCTACTTCATCCCCAACTACTCTGGTATTGCTCAACCTCTCCTAGACTTGACTAAGAAGGCTACTGTCTAGCACTGGACACCCACCCACCAACGCGCTTTTGAGGAACTCAAAACTCACATGTGTAGTAGCCCAGTCCTCAATCAACCAGACTTCGACAAACACTTTGTGCTCCAGGTCGATGCTTCTGCTTACGGTGTGGGCGCCGTACTCTTGCAGGAGGGAGAGCACATCACCCCTACACTAGCTAAACGCCACAAACCGGTTCTCCACCCCATTGCCTATTACTCAGCCACCTTCACACCCACCAAACAAAACTATCACATCTATGAACGCGAATTACTGGCAGTAATGAAGGCTCTAGCTCACTGGCAACACTACTTGGGATGGACCAAGGTTCCCTTTATCATCCGCACTGACCATGCCAACTTGCAATACTGGAAGTCCCCAAGAAACCTAAATCGAGGAACAGCCAGGTGGCATGCAGACCTGCAAGAATACAACTACGAACTAGAGTACATACCAGGGAAGACTAACACCACTGCTGATGCACTATCCCAACCACCAGGAGTGGACCAGGGAGCAGAAGATAACAAAGATATCATCCTCATACCCCCACACCGAATATGGGCTGCCACCACTGCCAAAGGACAAACAATTGTGCCAAACATCAAAGAGATCAAAAGAGCAATTGTCAGCAAGGCACACAACACACCTACAGTGGGACACCCTGGAAGAGACGAAACACTGCGGAAGGTACAACAAACCCACTGGTGGCCAGGGATGAAGGCTTGGATCGCAGACTATATCAAAGGGTGTGCAATATGCCAACAGACGAAGATAATCACCCATCGAAAACATACCCCTTTATATCATATCCCTACAATGGAACACACCCTACCGTTCAAAACGGTGGCAATGGACCTGATCACCGGACTTCCCCCACACAGAGGAACTGACACCATCCTCACCATTGTAGACCATGGGTGCTCAAGAGTGGCAGTGTTCCTACCATGCTCCACAACCATAACTGGATTAGGAAATCGCTCAGCTATACTTGGATAACATCTATTGATGGTTTGGACTCCCCACTAGGGTCATCAGTGACAGGGACCCACAGTTCACATCCCACTTTGGCCGGGTGCTCACAAGGAAATTGGGGATCACACAGAACCTATCCACTGCCTTCTACCCCCAAACAGATGGGTTAATGGAGCAAAAGAACCAATGGGTGGAGCAATACCTTCAAACAGTGACAGCTATGCACCCTGAAGACTGGACGCAATGGATCACAATGGCCACAGCAGTGCACAATAACCGGATCAACACTACCACAGGATTGTCACCCAATCAAATCCTGCTGGGGTACGAACCTACCCTCGCTCCACAAAGTGTTATCTCCTCGGATAACAAAATGGCAGAGAGAAGAGTGAAGCAAATGATGGAAGCAAGAAAGGAAGCAATACAGGCCATCAATAAGAAGGCTGGGACAGCCCCTCCATCCCAGTTCCAACCAGGGGATCAGGTCTGGTTGGAAGCCACTCATCTTCGACTTCCCCACCAAAGCTACAAGTTGACTCCAAAGAGATATGGCCCCTTTAAGATCCGGAAGGAAATATCCCCAGTGGCATACCAATTGGAGCTCCCCCTCGCCTGGCAGATCCATGACGTATTCCACACTTCCCTCCTATCGCCCTATCATGAAATGACAGCTCATGGACCGAACTATTCTCGACCACCCCCTGACCTCATAGGTGGAGAAGAACAATATGAAGTGGAGCAGATAAGGAGTCACTGACAATGTGGCAGGAGTGGAGCACTCCACTACCTCATCAAATGGAAGGGATACCCAGAAAGTGACAACACCTGGGAACCAGCTGACCAGGTGCATGCGTCGGACCTCGTCCAGGAATACCACAAACACCGACCACTGCAAAAGATAAAAGGACGACGTGCACACCTCCAGAGCCCCAGCAATCCACCCTGGAGTCTCAGTCAAAGCAGTTCCTCAGATCCCTGCTCCGCTCTGCCCCCTACACCACCCACCAATTCCACGAGTTCGAACCATGTTCCTGCGCCCACAAAGTGCTCTCTCGCCCCCTCACCCATCGCTGCAAACCTCACTATACTCACTCACACGCCCTCAAACACTGGTCCTTCTGTAAGGAATGATACTGCCGATACCACAACTAGGCTATGTCTACCAAGCTCCTCAATGGATCCTCCTCGTTGCTCCAGCCATCTCCATCCCCCACCTGTGTCAACTCCCCTACGACAGCCAACACCACACTCCCAGACCATCTCTCGTCCTCTGAGGAGGAGTACCCGCCTGGTGACGGACCGATTCCCGTCCCTGGACCCCTACACACCCTTGAGACCAGTGACCACTGGGAGGAACCATTGTCCCCCAGCTCCATGTGAGCCATCGTTGAAGCAAACCCCATGCTCACCACTGTCCAGCTTCAGGCCATGGTCCAAGGCCTCATTAACACTATTGTCATCAGGCAGCAATCCCACGATGCTCATGTCTGCACCCTCCAAACCCTCCACCAGCAGAAAGAAGAACTCCTCACCACCCAGCTCAATGACGCCATTGAGGCGCTCCACAAGGACAATTCCATCGCCCAATGCCCCAAGGGATATATCGAGAATACAGGGCGGATTCCTACCTTCCACATCCCCTGCGAAGAGGGCAGCAACCGCTTTGCCTGCTTCATCAAACAGCTTCCGGATGGGCAAGTTGCCAGACTCCATGCTCTCTCCACAGACCCCTCCACAGCCCACATTATCAACCTCTATGCCACCCCAAACTATTTTGGAGACAAGCCACTGGAGCCCCTCCCCAGCTGGTTTAGGAGAAAGCAGTGGGGTACCCCCGAAGATTATGCAGTTCTGGAGCAAGCTATTGCCGATCTGGATGATTGGGAAGCCTCAGCAGAAGTTCGAAGGTACAGAATACACAATGAAGAAACTGAGCAACTCAAGGGCAAGATCTGTGCCCTTGAAGGCGAGCTCCAGGCAGCCCAGAGTGCCCATGCACTCTGTGAAGAATGCCTTGTCACGGCCCGCATCACTGACAAGGTCAAGCACCTGGAAGCATATCGACACACCCCACAGCTTGGGAGATGAGGCGGGAGGAGGCGCGTGGTGCTGAACACCGGATCAGGATGTGGACGTCCATACTAGTGGAGGAGTGATGTAACCGGCCTGGAGTGGTGCTGTGCACTGCGCTCCTGTAAGTTCTGGAACCAGCCATATGTGGAAGTTGACCAATCATTGTGGAGTGGTGAGTCACTGTGGAGCTGTGCTATTATTGTACAATATAAGAGTCATTGTGGAGTGTTCTATTACTGTACCGGACCATGACTCACTGTGGAGTAGTTATTCTTAGGATGCCTAGTCATAGTGGAGTAATGCGCTGGCATAGTTATTCTTAGTACTTGTCTTGTAGTATAAGTAAGGCTCCTTGAGGTCCCTAAGATGGCAAGTTGAGTCTCCTGTCTCAATTCATATCGTTCCCCTTTCCCCTCAAAGGAGTGGCTACTGCATTGTAGTGCAGCAAGCAGTAACTCCTACTCTATCAGTCATCTAAGTCGCTGTGAGACTTAGCTCAACCACTTGAAGAACCACTAGGCAACTATCGACTTGGTTTACTGTTGTGGCCAAACCCTTGGCAGTGACATCATTGATCTTTCAAATTTTACTGGCAGGTGTCTCGGGGGCCTGGGGCAGAATTTGTTGGTGGTGTTTCTTGGATAGGTCCAAGCCCTCCATCCCCAACATTTGCCACTTATGGCAAATCTCAATGTGCAGGAGGAATTCCATTATCAGCATGTTGATCAAATGATCCACACACTGATTTCTTTTCCCCTCTAGCCATATGCTTTTCAGCACTGGTGATATCTTTGATTAGGTATTAAAATAAAATAATAATTTTTTTAAATGAGTGATAACGTATGATTCCAGTAGCATGTTGGTATCACCCTCCTCAATATATTGCAATTATGGAATGATGTTGTGGACCACATTTCCTTATAAGGAAGCCATTCCCAGGAAATATACTCAGCAACACTCTTGGGAACCCCAGTATCCTCCTGGATCTGAGCCCAACAAGCATTGAATTTGTTGTCATCAGTTACGTGAACCCACTTTTGGATAAGTGCCCATAGCGCCAGAAATTCCTTGGTATTGAAATGAGTCCTGATTGCTCAGTGCACAAGCCACCAGCAGTAGAATACATGCCAGCACTCAGGGAACATCGTACAAATTGCATTCACTTGTGCATCATCATGATCTGTCATAAAAATAGTGGGTATGATTTCAGGGTTCTGTGCCTTGATAAGATTTAAAAAATATTATATTGTTGCTTGTGTGCCATTGGATGACAGCATCCACGTGACCAGTACACCTTTACATATTAATGTTTTTTAAATTATAAGAAATTATTGTAATAATATTAATTGCACACCATGGCCCCAATTGTCCCATGCCATTAATGTAAATAACAAAATTCCTTTGTATTGTGTGACGTTATGGGTTGCGTCAATACCAAGGAATCTGTTGCTGAGGCACTCATACATGTCCTTTTGAAACTGGGTTTGAATACATAACACAAATAAGTCACTTGCTAGATCTGATCCCTCGGGGGGAAGATCTCACTTGTCCTTGTAAATCAATGAAATCTCCTTGTGATCAGAGCCTGTTGACCCAGATCTGAGTTAAGCATGCATCATTGGCATCTAGCCGGATATCTGCCCTCAGGATCTCCTTCCTGATCCAGCAGATCTGGTCCACTGTAATATAGTAATCATGTTTGTGTTCACTGAACCACCTATGGATTTTGCTTTTCTGAATATTATCAGTTAAAATCGGTCTAGATCAAAGAAGGGATCACTCACAATCTCCTTATCAGTTACCCCATAGTGCACCCAGTCCTCTATCAACTCCCACATTGATACCTGGATCTGGATGTACTTCAGGTTATCTTTACTGGTGGGGTGGGTGTGATTGGGAATATATTTACCCAATACAGTGCTGGCATAGGGATATGTCTTGATCTGGACCATGCAGTGGCACCCCCCATTGACCCACTTACTGTTGATCCTTCTTTCACGCTGTGTCTTTTTCACGTACAGTTTCTTCCCACCAGTTCCATTACATGCACAATGGAATGTCTCGCATGTCGAATAGATTTGTTGTGCTTTGGATCTCTGGGTCTTAGATAGTCGGATCTCAACTCCAATTGTGGCTTGCTCATGTGTAAGCCATTTATTGAAGTCGGCCCTAGATTCCCATTCCAGGTTATAGCTGTGTTCCCAATCGTATGTTATGCTTCCCATCCCAGATGGGGTGGTGGGATCGATGTGCTCAGGGCCGGCATCATCCAGCATGGCAGGAATGTCAGAAGAAGGCACAGGAGAAGCCATAGGCAATGGCAATGACATTAGGGAAGACATGGGGGCTGAAGAGATGCATTTCAATGGGTCTCGACATGTTCCCCCACACACATGCTGCTCGACCACAATCTGTACATTGTGGCTGACATTTTTTTTTAAATAATTGATATATTTTAATCTAATTATTTTATACCAAAAATGGAACTACACACATCCCAATCTTTTATTTGTGGACATGTGATTCGCCAACTTGTTGGATTTGTTGGACTTCAAACATGCCATGTGACAGTCACAGGGTTAGTTGCAAAATTACAAGGACTGCCACTGGGTGTCTTCCATCAGGGAAGTCTTGCACGAGGGTGGCTCTGAGTGTGAAGGCAGATGCATTCGTGTCTAGGATGAAGAGTCTGGTTTGATCTGCCATTCTGAGGATGGGGTAGGAGGTAAACACAAATTTGAGCATTTTGAAGGCATCATCTTGTACTGGTCCCCATTCCCATTGCTTGTTCTTCTTAGTTAATTCATGTAATGGCCTTGCTATTGTCAAATATTGTGGAATAAAGTCCTTGTAAGTTCCCAAAGCCTAAGAAGGCTCTAATTTGTTTGACCATCTTTGGAGTTGGCCAATGGGTAATTGCTTCTACTTTGACTGGATCCATCTTGATGCATCCTTGGCCTACAATCATCCCTAAGTATTCCACTTTGTTTTTGTGGAATTCACATTTCTCGGGTTTGAGATATAGGTCGTGTTTTAGGAGGATTGTTAAGATGCAATTGACTTCTTTCTTGTGTTCTTCCCATGTCCCACTTGTAGCGATTAGGATGTTGTCCATATAAATGAATACAGTTCCTTTGGCCAGTAGTTCATGGAAAATATTGTCCATCATAGCTTGGAAGGTGGCTGGGGCATTGCACATCCCAAAGTACATTACTTTGGGTTTGTAGAGTCCTCTATTTGTTTTGAAGGCAGCCTTGTGGCAGTCTTCAGGGCAAGTAAGGACATTATTGTATCCCCACTTGATATCAAACTTTGTGAAGTGAGTCTTGCCAGATAGTCAAGGTATTAGGTTCCTTATGAGAGGGAGGGGGTAGTTGTTAGGTATGGTATGTTTGTTCAATTGTCGATAGTCTTGAATGGGTCATAGTTTTCCATCCTTCTTTTTGACAAAGAAGAAGGGGGAAGTGTAAGGTGATTTTGACAGGCTAATATATCCCTTCTGTCATGGCGCAGCTAGCCACTAGGCTACATGAACCACGAGGACATCAGGAGTCAAGGTTAGAACCCAATGATAGGACTAGGCGAGGTCCTTGAGGGCGGAGCAGCGGTTGAGGATTGGTAAGTGTAGGAGATGGACGTTCTCTCTAGGATTTGGCAGTGCCGGCCTGGTTGTGCAGTTTGGACCAATGCACACGATACTGCATGGACTATGGCTTCTAGGATCCCCTAGTAGCAGGATGATGAAGACAGAGCCCTGGAGTAAGCAGGATGACTGTGCATGACTAATGGTTAGTCAGAGGCGATGAGTAAGAGCTTTGGAAGCTCTTTTAGTATCACTCAGCATCAGTCAGCACTTTAGTCAGTGCACTGGATTAGGACTTCTGCTTTGTGAGCAGACTAGTTGCTTACTGATTGTTCTCACCTTGTGTTCCTGATTACTGTACGCTTACTACTGTCACATTACTGTACCACAGTTCAGACTACTGGGCCTTCAGCCCAAGGGTATATGAGCGCATTAGGCACTGGGCACGGAGTTCTCTAAGTCGAGTCTCCTGTCTGCCCTGTATGCCTCCTTGTCTAGGAGAATACAGTGTTTGTGACCTAGTCACCCCAGGGGGAGATTTGTGGCTTGTTTACCTTTCCTCGCAAGTGGGACTTGCGAGTGTTGTACTTGTTGCTTCAGACTTTACTAAGGTCACAGCTACGCCAGTGACACCTTCTGTTGATGTTCTTTGAGGAATTCCTCCATCACTTCTTGTTCTCTGGGAGATAAGGGATATACTTGTAGTCAAACGAGGTTAGTGTGTCTGGTTTGAGGTCGATGGCATGGTCCCAAGGCTGGGGTTCAGGTAGTCTTGTTGAGGCTTCTTCGCTGAACACCTTCTTGAACGGATGATATTCCTTAGGTACCAATTGATGCCATGGCTTCTCTTCTTTCTTGTTGGCCTCCTTTATTGCCAACTGGGTAGATGTGGTGGTCTTTTTAGATGGACCTGGGGTCATCTCTTTATGTCTTCTATAGTTGCTACTACCTTCCCTTTGATTGTTCCAGCTGTCCAGTTGATCTCAGGTTGGGTGAGCTTTAGGAATGGATATCTGAGTATTATGCTGTCTCTCCCTATGTTGGCAACATAGAAAGTTATTTCTTTTTGGATACCTCTATGGTTGATAATGAGGTGGGTGGTATGGACAATCCTTCCTAGTTTGTTGATGGTTCCGTCCACGTTTCTTGCAACCTTTGGTTTCTTTAATCTTCTTAAGGGGATTTGGTACTTGACAAGCGCCCTTGAGTTGATAAAACTCTCTGTAGCTCCACTGTCCAGTAGAGCTGGTATATGGGAGATGGCATCTGGGGTGCACAGTTCTATTTCTCTTTGTACAGCCTTGATTTTTGCCTTGGCTTGGTGGGTGGCCTGGCCTTTCAAGCCCAGTCAAAAGTCCGTCAATGTCAGTCAACATCAACCAAGGCATCAATATACATTAACACATGTCGGATTTTTGCGTTTTCGTCAACAGGCGTTGGCAGTGGACACTGCCCATTCACAATAATTAATGCATATCAATGCATATTGATGTAAAATTTCTGCTAAATACCACGCTTCTTTCACTGTTGTAATCATTGTATTCCGATGCCAATCAATTGCTAATAACACTCATTTACTGGTCCTACTACATACTGCCATACGATCCTCATTACCACACCATTCCCTACTGGCCCTACCCCTCCTCATTCCACTATATGGTTCTGTCTGTGGGGAAAGCTATGTTAGCAAGAACTAGAGGAAGGAAGTGAAGAAATAGACGTACTGTACTCAGGTGGCCGCCTTCTGTATGCTCTGTAAGTTTGCAGCGCAACTTGAGACTCATACGAGAACACACCAATTTTCACATGTTCCTTCCGGGCTGTAGCAGGGACCTCTCTCACTGATGTGCCCATCTCACTGTGGTTGGACGCAGCAGTTGCACTGGCTGTGTGGGGGGCATGCCATGCAATTCTCCTGCTGCTACATGCGCACCTGTGTGGCGCTCCCAGTTCACTGAGGGTACTGTCTTTGTCGTGAGCAGTGCAGGGTACATCAAGTATGGAAACCTCGAGGAGTGGGTGGCCAAGACGGGGCAGCATGTGGTGTATGGTGGGACAGAGTCTGGGACCCAGAGGGATTTGTGAGCGTGCTGAGGGATCTTGGCATGGCACAGACCTGAGGGGAAGTAGCACTGTATATTGGGTACAGTACTTCATGCTAGATGCAACGGCTCATCACAGAAGAATGGCGAATTATCCCCTGAGAAGGTGACCGTGTATATGCATGTTTTCTAAGAGTCCTGGAGGTAATGAAGGCTTGGTATCATCGTACACATTGTTGTGGTATGGGAGGGATAATAATAAGATAGTTAGTGAGGCAGGTGGGTTGCAGATGTGAGCACAAGCATTAGGAAAGAAAAAAAAAAGCTTACCTACATGCACATTTGCAGGAAGGCAGGCAGGTGGCAGGCAGGTGGGTGGCAGGCAGGTGAGCACAGTGCAGCGGGAGTAGCCAGGGATGAGCAGGTGTGGGCGTGGGTGCGAGCAGCCAGACACAGAGACAGCCAGGTGAAGGCAGGGCAGGACCACAGCAGGAGGGGACAACACTGACAAGTCCAGAGGAGTGCTCTGGCTGGCTGATATAGTGAGGGATCTATTTTGGTCTATAGACGTAAATTCTAGAAGAAAGTATGCTTCCATTTATAGCATACTTGGATTAGGTTTTCTTGTTTTTTCATACATTGTGGTGGCCCATTGGTTCGAACCATGCAAGGGCTGCTTTTATTCTTCTCACATTGCACCTCCCAGGATGGAAATCCAAGAAAAATTCTCACCCTCTGTGTACATTCAGAGACCTCTTTACCACCCTTGCTGCAACTGGTCTGGAGTGGTGCTGTGCACCGTGCTCCTGTAAGTTCTGGAACTGGCCATATGAGGAAGTCGACAAGTCATTGTGGAGCGGTGAGTCACTGTGGAGTTGTGCTATTATTGTACGATAAGAGTCATTGTGGAGTGTTCTATTACTGTACCAGATCATGACTCACTGTGGAGTAGTTATTCTTAGGATACCTAGTCATAGTGGAGTAATGCGCTGGCATAGTTATTCTTAGTATTTGTCTTGTAGTATAAGTAGGACTCCTTGACGTCCCTAAGACGGCAAGTTGAGTCTCCTGTCTCAATTCATATCATTCCCCCTTCCCCCTTTTCCTTTTCCCCTCAAAGGAGTGGCTACTGCATCGAAGTGCAGCAAGCGGTAACTCCTACTCTATCAGTCGTCTAAGTCGCTGTGAGACTTAGCTCACCCCCTTGAAGAACTACTAGGCAACTATCACCTTGGTCTATTGTTGCGGCCAAACCCTTGGCGGTGACATTAGACTCAACTTTGTTCAAAACGGCTAACAGCAGCCAGAAGAAAGCCTACAGAGCAACTATCCTTGCATCAGAAGAAGTGGGTATAACAAGACCCAATACCCTCGTAGCAGTCCTAGGCACCACACACCCAAAGAATAGAAGAGGACACACTATCGCACTAGTGTGCAAAGACAGCAACAAGAAGATTGAATCAAGCCTCAGACAAGTGTGCCTGTAGCAAAGACAGTGGACAGCAGTCCAGTGGGACTCATTGAACCAGTGGTACGAGACCACAGAACAACTCAACACATTGCACAAGTATGACTCTACCAGCCAAGAAGGCGACAGCGATATTTCCAACCAAGGCTCTGAAGACAAAGACGAACCAGAGGAACCAGAGCAGGAAATCGACACTCAGATCAGACAAGCACCTATCGACCAGAAGTCAAGAACAGCCCCCTAACACCACTATTCCACACACTGTCTCCAATAACCGAAGAACCAACCATGACGACCCAGACCCAGACAACAACAGCAGTCACATCGTCGACCCCAATCTCAGTCCATATCCCATCCGCATTTGGAGGATCAGGAGGACAAGGCACAGAAAGAGCGCAACACATCACTGAAAGGCTCCAGCAGGCCCTCAGGCGTACAGGACCCCCTGGAGGAGGTGGTTCTGGCCCAGGAGGCCCTGGTGGACCACCAGGAGGAGGACAGCCAGCTGGTGGTCCTCCTGCAGCAGGACAACAACCAATACCAGGCGCAGCAGAGGTCAAAGCCATGGGAGGATTGCCCCAGATATTCTATGGCGATCGCTCCAAGGCAGACGACTTCATTGAAGAAGTTAAAGGATATCTACGCCTCAATTCCGATGTGGCTGGATACAATTCCCCCTACAAGAAAGTCGCATTCACCCTCACTCTTATCAAAGGTGAAGAACCAGCCCAATGGGTTAGAGACATGGGAGCTTGGCTCGATGCACTCGACCCAGTGGCGGATAATATCGAAGCACTATGGGATCAGTTCCTAGCGGAATTTAGGGAACAATTCCAGGATACTCAAGCCCCTCAGCGCGCCAGGATCAAGCTTGAGAACTGCAAGATGAGGAACAATGACTATGATGCCTATGTAGCCGAATTTGAAGGGCTGGCCCAAAAAGCCGACTACACTCAAAGCAACCAGGAGACGTTCAATATGTTCCTCAAAGGACTGCCAGAATCTATCCTGCGGGACACCCTCAAACCCCCTTTCCCTGTGGACTACCAATCCCTCAAGGAACGACTCAAACACCTAGCCCAAGGAAAGTCCCTAATTGAAGGGATATTGAGGCATCAAGGATACCAAGGAGGAGGCAATACCTATCAGCGGCTCAACAACCCCATCAGATGACCCTTCTTCACCAGACCTGGAAACTACCAAGGAGGACAAGCAACCCAACCAGTCTACAACTCCTCCACTGCACCCCCATCCATGAACAATGTCCTGGTCCCAATGGACATAGGAAGAGGCCGTGCCCCTACCAATTGGCACAGTAGAAACCAAGGCAATTGGAGACAAAGACCACAAACAAACAACCAAAACCTCCAAAGCCGAGTAGCCCAGGGAACAGGGAATAACGCCTGTTTTACCTGTGGCAAGATAGGACATTTTGCACGTAACTGCCCACAACGAGACACCACCAAGAAACGAGTCAACTACATGGACTTCGATCCAGAGGAAGAAGAAGACCTACCAGGCCCAGCAATGAATGACACTGTAGCCACAGTGCGTGCACACCTGGAGAGGATGTTGATGGCGGAGAAGGAACGCCTTGCCCATGAGATGGGCGTAGCTGAGGATTTTCCCACTGCCTGATCAGAGAGGCACTGATTAGGCGAAGCAACAGTGACAATGTGTATATATCTGCTCGGAAATCGATGACTGTTCGATTTTATGCACATTCAATCACGAAAAGAGCCGACGGAATAGCCCTCATCGACTCAGGGGCTACAGAGAACTTCATGAACCTGCAATATGCAAAGTGGCTTCGACTACCCATCAAGCAACTGGAAAAACCTAGACCACTATACAACGTCGACGGGACAGAGAACAAAAGCAGCAGTCTCAAATATTACACGGACCTGGAAATCCAGAGGGGAACCCAATGCACCAAACATCGATTCTTCCTGTCAGATCTAGGGGAACACAAGGCGATACTAGGCTATCCCTGGTTTGCTGCTACCCAACCAAAGATTGACTGGAAACAAGGATGGATCGACACCACCCAACTGCCAATTGTCCTAAGGGCCCCTAATGCGCACAAAGCCCGATTTGTCCCCAGAACGAAAAAGGTCCCTCAACCACTCTCCAGGGATCAATACTTCATCGGAAAGGTCACACTTAACACCCCAGAAACCACCAACGTCCCAAAAGTCCCAGAAGAATACCAAAAGCATGCCAAGGTGTTCAGTGAACAAGAATCACAACGACTCCCACAGTACACAATATGGGACCATGCTATCGAACTCCTACCCGGTGCACCTTCTACTCTACCAGGACGACTCTATCCCCTCACCCAAGAAGAGAAACTGGAGGCTCACAAATTTGTGCAGGAGCACTTGTCCAGAGGCACTATCCGGAATTCCAAATCCCCCTATGCAGCCAGTTTCTTCTTTGTCAAAAAAAAGGATGGCAAGCTGCGACCAGTACAGGATTACCGAGTTATCAACAAATGGACTAAATGAAACCGCAATGTCTCCCCTCTCATTCCCCAAGTAATTGACCGGCTTAGTGGATGTACACTCTTCACTAAGTTCGATGTTCGATGGGGGTACAACAATGTTCGCATCAAGAAGGGCGATGAATGGAAAGCCACCTTCCTCACTCCAGAAGGGTTGTTTGAACCCATGGTTATGTTCTTTGGCCTCACCAACTCCCCTGCGACCTTCCAAATGATGATGAACACCATCTTCCGAAGCAAGGTGGGCCAAGGATGGTTCTCTGTCTATATGGACGACTTGGCCATCCACACAGCCCGATACCCCCATGAAACGGAGGCCCAACATGTACAATGACACCGGAACTATGTGCACAGTATACTCGACAAACTGGAACAGAACGACCTCTACCTCAAGCCGGAGAAATGCGAGTTCGAGCAAAAGGAGATTGAATACCTCAGAGTTATCATGGGCAACAACCAACTAAAGATGCACCCGAAGAAGCTCCAAGGCGTCGCTGACTGGACCCCCCCAAGAAACCCTACTGATGTGCGTAAATTCCTGGGCTTCACTGGTTATTATCGTTACTTTGTCCCCAACTACTCTGGTATTGCTCGCCCCCTCCTGGACTTAACTAAGAAGCTACTGTTTGGCACTGGACACCTGCCCACCAACGCGCTTTTGAGGACCTTAAGACTCGCATGTGTAGCAGCCCAGTCCTCAATCAACCCAACTTCGACAAATGCTTTGTGCTCCAGGTTGATGCCTCTGCTTATGGCGTGGGCGCCATACTCTCGCAGGAGGGAGAACACACCACCCCTACACTAGCCAGATGTCACAAACCAATCCTTCACCCCATTGCCTACTACTCAGCCACCTTCACACCTACTGAACGAAACTATGACATCTATGAGCGGGAACTACTGGCAATAATGAAGGCTCTAGCTCACTGGTGACACTACCTAGGATGGACCAAGATGCCCTTTATCATCTGCACTGACCATGCCAACCTGCAATACTGGAAGTCCCCAAGGAACCTAAACTGACGAACCGCTAGATGGCATGCAGACCTACAGGAATATGACTATGAACTGGAGTACATACCTGGGAAGACTAACACCACCGCTGATGCGCTGTCCCGACCCCCAGGAGTGGACCAAGGAGCAGAAGACAATAAAAATATCATCCTAATACCCTTGCACCGAATACGAGCCGCCACCACCGCCCAAGGACAAACTATTGTGCCAAACGTCAAAGAGGTTAAAAGAGCAATTGTCAGTAAGGCACATGACACACCTACGGCGGGACACCCTGGGAGAGACAAAACGCTGCGAAAGGTGCAACAGACCCACTGGTGGCCAGGAATGAAGACATGGATCGCAGACTATATCAAAGGATGTGCAGTATGCCAACAAACGAAGATAATCACCCACCGAAAACGCACCCCTTTATATCGTATTCCCACCAAGGAACACACCCTACCATTCAGGATGGTGGCAATGGACCTAATCACTGGACTTCCCCCACACAGAGGAACTGACGCCATCCTTACCATTGTAGACCATGGATGCTCAAGAGCGGCGGTGTTCCTACCATGCTCCACAACCATAACGGGACTAGGAATCGCTCAGCTATACTTGGACAATATCTATCGATGGTTCGGACTCCCCACCAGAGTCATTAGTTACAGAGACCCTCGGTTCACGTCCCACTTTGGTCGAGCACTCACAAAGAAGCTGGGAATCGCACAAAATCTATCCACTGCCTTCCATCCCCAAACGGATGGGCTGACAGAGCGGAAGAACCAATGGGTGGAGCAATACCTTTGAATGGTGACAGCAATGCACCCTGAAGATTGGATGCAATGGATCACAATGGCCACAGCAGTACACAATAACCGGATCAATGCCACCACAGGGCTATCGCCCAATCAAATCTTGTTGGGGTATGAACCTATCCTCGCTCCACAAAGCATCACTCCCTTGGATAATGAAACAGCGGAGAAAAGAGTGGAGCGGATGATGGAAGCAAGACAAGAAGCAGTACAGGCCATCAATAAGAAGGCTGGAACAGCCCCTCCGTCCCAGTTCCAACCAGGAGATCAGGTCTGGTTGGAAGCCACCCATCTTCGACTTCCCCATCAAAGCTCCAAGCTGACTCCAAAGAGATATGGTCCCTTTAAGATCCAGAAGGAAATATCCCCAGTGGCATACCAATTGGAGCTCCCCCTTGCCTGGCAGATCCACAATGTGTTCCACGCTTCCCTCCTATCGCCCTATCATGAAACAACAGTTCATGGACCGAACTATTCTCAGCCACCCCCTGACCTCATAAGTGGAGAAGAGCAATATGAAGTGGAGCAGATAAGGAGTCACCGACGACGTGGCAGGAGTGGAGCACTCCAGTATCTCATCAAATGGAAGGGATACCCGGAAAGTGACAACACCTGGGAACCAGCTGACCAGGTGCATGCGTCGGACCTCATCCAGGAATACCACCGACACCGACCACTGCAGGGGATAAAAGGGCGACGTGCACACCTCCAAAGCCCCAGCAATCCACCCTGGAGTCTCAGTCAAAACAGTTCCTCAGATCCCTGCTCCGCTCTGCCCCCTACACCACCCACCAATTCCATGAGTTTAAACCGTGCTCCTGTGCCCACAAAGTGCTCTCTCGCCCCCTCACCCATCGCTACAAACCCCATTACACCCACTCACATGCCCTTGAACACTGGTCTTTCTGCAAAGAGCGATACTGCCGATACCACAACTAGGCTATGTCTACTGAGCTCCTTGATGGATCCTCCTCATCGCTCTAGCCGTCTCCATCCCCCACCTGTGTCAACTCCCCTACGACAGCCAACACCACACTCCCAGACCATCTCTCGTCCTCTGAGGAGGAGTACCCGCCTGGTGACGGACCGATTCCCGTCCCTGGACCCCTACACACCCTTGAGACCAGCGACCACTGGGAGGAACCCCTATCCCCTGGCTCCATGCGAACCATCATTGAAGCAAACCCCATGCTCACCACTGTCCAGCTCCGGGCCATGGTCCGAGGCCTCATTAACACTATTGTTGTCAGGCAGCAGTCCCACAATGCTCATGTCCACACCCTCCAAACCCTCCACCAGCAGAAAGAAGAACTCCTCACCACCCAGCTCAATGATGCCATTGAGGCGCTCCACAAGGACGATTCCATCGCCCAGTGCCCCGAGGGATATATTGAGAACACAGGGCGGATTCCTACCTTTCACATCCCCTGCGAAGACGGAAGCAACCGCTTCACCTGTTTCATCAAGCAGCTTCCAGATGGGCGAGTTGCCAGACTCCATGCTCTCTCCACGGACCCCTCCACAGCCCACATCATCGACCTCTATGCCACTCCAAACTATTTTGGAGACAAGCCACTGGAGCCCCTCCCCAGCTGGTTTAGGAGAAAGCTGTGGGGTACCCCCGAAGATTACGTGGTTCTGGAGCAAGCTATTGCCGATCTGGATGATTGGGAGGCCTCAGCAGAAGTTAGGAGATACAGAAGACATGATGAAGAAACCGAACAATTCAAGGGCAAAATCTGTGCCCTTGAAGGCGAGCTCCAGGCAGCCCAGAGTGCCCGTGCACTCTGCGAAGAACGCCTTGTCGCGGCCCGTATTGCTGACAAGGTCAAGCACCTGGAGGCATATCGACACACCCCACAGCTTGGGAGACGAGGTGGGAGGAGGCGCGTGGCGCTGAACACCGGATCAGGACGTGGACGTCCATACTAGCGGAGGAGTGATGCAACCGGCCTGGAGTGGTGCTGTGCACCGCGCTCCTGTAAGTTCTGAAACCAGCCATATGAGGAAGTCAACAAGTCATTGTGGAGCAGTGAGTCACTGTGGAGTTGCGCTATTATTGTACGATACAAGAGTCATTGTGGAGTGTTCTATTACTGTACCGGATCATGACTCACTGTGGAGTAGTTATTCTTAGGATACCTAGTCATAGTGGAGTAATGCGCTGGCATAGTTATTCTTAGTATTTGTCTTGTAGTATAAGTAGGACTCCTTGACGTCCCTAAGATGGCAAGTTGAGTCTCCTGTCTCAATTCATATTGTTCCCCCTTCCCCCTTTTCCCTTTTCCCCTCAAAGGAGTGGCTACTGCATCGAAGTGCAGCAAGCGGTAACTCCTACTCTATCAGTCGTCTAAGTCGCTGTGAGACTTAGCTCACCCCCTTGAAGAACTACTAGGCAACTATCACCTTGGTCTATTGTTGCGGCCAAACCCTTGGTGGTGACACTTGCAATGCATCAGACAAGTGCAGAAAGGCATTGTAGAACAAGCAAAGCAAGAACAGAGAGTATTTAGGAGCATTTTACAACTTTACAAGTCACACAACACACAGAAGTTGGAATGTGTCGACAAGAATTCCATTACCAGTTTTTGCAGGGTACATCTAAATTAGGCAACCAGTGTGAAATTTATGAATGCAGACATCACCAAGCATTGTTCCAAATCAACAAGTGACATATGTTGTCGATTGACATCGACGTACATCAACAGACTTTTGACTGGGTTTCAAGCCTAATAAAAACCCATTCCCTGGGTTTTCATTCTCTTGCAATATTGTATGCATTCATCATCATTCAGGTTCATCATTATATTGACCATTCCTGTGAAATGATTGAGAACTTGGTCTTTGTCCATTTCTTCTTCTTCTTTCTCTTTGGGCAGTTTCGTGACATGTGCCCTTGTTGACTGCAGTAGAAGCACTTTCTGGTGCTTCTGTGTTCTTCTTCTTCTTCTTTAGTGGTTACCTTGTTGACTTGCATAGGTGTACCATTGGTGGGTTGTGGTCTATAGGTCTGAGGCCTAAATTGTGGTTTAGGTGTGGTGGTAGGAAGTTGTGATTGGAATCTAAAGAGCTTCTGATCTCCAAAGATCAGGTTTTCTCATTCCATTGACTTGCTTTCGTCTTGTGCTGATGCAGCAAAGTTATTGAAGGTTGTCACACAGAGGAGTGGAATCATATGATTTTTCATCCTAGTCCTGGTGATAGACCTCCAAGGAACATCTGGATTGTTGCTGGTGTGTTCAATTTGTATCCCAATTTGTTGGCTAGGGATTTGAACTTGGCAATGTATCTGTCAAGGTCTCGTTCTTTCATCTTTAGGTTCTGTAGTTCTGTGGTTGCTTTGGTGACCTTGTGGAGGTCAGTGTAGGCATCTGTAAATGCCATTTTGAATTGTGCCCAGAGGACTTCATTGTCCATTGGAGTTCCCTGGTTGTGCACTTGATCATGTAGTTTGTTGATATAATCATAGACCCAATCATCTACTAGGGGTCCTCTGATATAGGATAGAGCAAGTGCAACTCACCTATATAGCTGCACCATTGAATTGTTCATCTCGTTGAGTATCTTGTACAGTTTAAATTCTCTCAGGAATTTGTCACTGTTGTGGCAGTCTCCTGTGAAGACCTCTGGTGGGGTGCCATTCCATTTTCCATTTACTGGCATGGCCACTGCAGCAGGTGCTACTTGTGCTGCCACTGCAGGTGGAGAAGGAGGGGGTCCTCCAGCTGGCGGTTGCGGTGTGAGCTGCTGAGGAGGAGGAGGAGGAGGTGGTGGTTGCTGTTGTTGAGGCTGTATATTTGCCA
>QLOT01020742.1:0-10371 GCA_003313875.1 Russula aff. compacta | reverse complement strand
GGAAATCGAAAGCATGCCCAGGCAGGCACATGAGGGTGGGCGCAGGGATGAGCATGTGGAGACATGAATGAGCGCACGAGGGTTACAATCGTGAGCATGAGCAGAAAGAAAAAGAAAACACTCACTTATAACCATGGGGTGAGCACAGGACAGCGCAAGGCCGACGAACGGGATGTGGACGGCACGGTGCCACTCGCCCTTGTGCGAGTGGCCTCGGGAGCGTTGAGGCGGTGTCCGTGCTTTGAAGCGAGGCATGGGGCTTGGGACGGTGAGGTTGAGAGAGATGGGGGAGAGTGAGCAGGGCAGAGGGGGTCTATTACCCGTGTGCATGGTCTACGGGTACGGGTTTCCGGCGGGTTACATAAGCCAGACCCGTACCCTTACCCGCACTACCCTGGGTAAAAACCCGTATGGGTTACCCGTACCCGTGCACATCACTAAGGATACCTAGTCATAGTGGAGTAGTGCGCTGGCATAGTTATTCTTAGTACTTGTCTTGTAGTATAAATAAGGCTCCTTGACGTCCCTGAGATGGCAAGTTGAGTCTCCTGTCTCAATTCACATCATTCCCCTTTCCCTTCCCCTTTCCCCTTTTCCCTTAAAGGAGTGGCTACTGCATTGTAGTGCAGCAAGCGGTAACTCCTACTCTATCAGTCGTCTAAGTCACTGTGAGACTTAGCTCAATCACTTGAAGACCTACTAGGCAACTACCAACTTGGTCTATTGTTGTGGCCAAACCCCTGGCGGTGACATTCCCAGTTTGCGTCCTAGTTTCTCCTTACCATACTGAGTACTGTTACTCCTTTGGATCCTAGGATCCCCCTCCTCTATAAGTAGAGACTCTTAGCTACCTTGTACCGGCAAGTTGAGTCTCCTGTCAATCACAGTGACTTGCTCTTCATCACATTCTCTACTCTAAGGGGTGGCTACTGTCACGGCGCGGCTAGCCACGGAGCTACGTGAACCGCGGGGACATCAGGAGTCGAGGTTAGAACCCGATGATGGGGCTGGCGAGCTTCCAGAGGGCAAGACGAGGCATTGAGGATCGGTAAGTATAGATGATGGACGTTCTCTCTAGGATTCAGCACACGCGAACCGGCTATGTGGTCACGGTCTGGCGCACGCGATACCGCATGGACTATGGCTTCTAGGATGCTCTAGGGGCAGGATGATGAAAACAGAGCCCTGGAGTAAGCAGGATGACTGTGCATGACTAACGGTTAGTCAGAGGCAATGAGTAAGAGCTTTGGAAGCTCTTTAGTATCTCTCAGCATCAGTCAGTGCTTTAGTCAGTGCACTGGATTAGGACTTCTGCTTTGTGAGCAGTCTAGTCGCTTACTGATTGTTCTCTCTTATTGTTCCTGATTACTGTACGCTTACTACTGTTGCATTACTGTACCATAGTTCGGACTACCAGCCCTTATGGCCGAGGGTATATAAGCACATTAGGTGCTGGGCTAGAGACTCTCTAAGTCGAGTCTCCTGTCCTCCCTGTACGCCTCTTTGTCCAGGAGAATACAGCGTTTGTGACCTAGTCACCCAGGGGGAGATTTGTGGCTTGTTTACCTTTCCTCGCAAGTGGGACTTGCGAGCGTTGTACTTGGTGCTTCAGACTTTACTAAGGTCACGGCTTCGACTGGTGACATTAGACTCGACTTCTTATCCATCCACAATTCCCCGAGAGACTGGGAAGACACAATGCTACCACCTATAGTACTGCAATACATGCGACAAGAAATCCTCAAGCAAGAGGCCGAAGAATTGAAGCAGAAACAGTTGCAAGAGACGCAGAGAGCTGAACCTCCATCGGAGAAAGAAATGGCAGCGAAGATGCCAAAAATATTCGAGGGGAGCCCCTCCGAAGCTGAGAACTTCATCTATCAGTGTGCAGCATATTTTATGGCTCATGACGACGAACCAGCGTTGGCCTCTCCAGTTTCAAGAGCTGCCCTTATGCTCGCCTATATCAGAGGTGGAGCGGTAGAGGAATGGGTCGACCAGCAATTGGACTGGCTGGAGAAGCAAGACCGTGAAGACCCACGCGTGGGTGAAGCCTTTGTGCAAGCCTTCTTCAAACAGTTCGTACCAAAAGGACGATGGCAGAGCAATGCCAGAGTAGAGATGAAATGGCCCTTCATAGATGAGTACATCATCGACTTCGAGAAAGCCTATGACGCTGGCAAACGACCCCTAAAGGGAGTAGAGCGCATGGAGCGCTTTGTCCAAGGACTCACCCCGAATGTCAAAGCAAGGATGCCTATGAGATTTCAGACATACGAAGCGGCCAAGGACCGAGCCCATTCGGATCGTTGGGGCAAACAAAATCCTCCAGCAGTTGTGCAAAAGGAACAGCACGATGTGGACTAACGCAAAGGGAAACCCCCAAGACACGCTCATTCCGTCACAAAAGAATGAAGCCCAACCTCGAATCCTTACAAAGGAAGAACGAAAGCACCAGAAGAAAGTCAGGCAATGGCAGAATCGAAAGGTCGCATTGCTGGAGCAACCTCTGATGCGCAGGTAGAACTGTGCAGCAATCATGGCTATGCTCACCTGTGGTGATAGACTCAGTGTACTAGCTACGAAGGAGATCTGCAGTAGAACTCTCTGAGGATTGCTGCTATCTAGGGGGGGTATATATACACCAGAGATAGTGACGTGACCGTCACCGTGTAACATAGTACCGCTAATAATAGTATCTGATAAGTACTATTGTCCTAGTTATAAGTAGTGAGTCATACGTGATTATGAGTCACGTGCTCTATTGTGCGCCTAGATTAGGGCGCTACAGTGCCTCTACTTCGACAACCTCAAGAGGAGGAGGGATACTTGTTCGATGATGCCCATAGTACGTACACGTCGTCCTTGGAAGAGAGTAAACCTGTGCTTGCAACGCCACAGGAGCCCCAAGGAGAAGGGTCGAGTGCGAGTGTAGGAACGACCCCGTCAATTGATGATCTATGTAACCAGTTGGAAGGACTAGCAGTCGAAAACCGCGATGCGGTGCTCACCCGTTTGTGCAAAGTGCACCAAGCACCGTACGATGCAATGATCCGATCGGCGTGGAGGAAGAGAAGCGACACAGAGGGCATCTACCTGTCGATTCGAAAGTCTATGCAGCTGCGTATTTTCATCCATCTCTCATACAAGAGAGACAAAGTTATCACACTGTTGGACTCAGGCGCAACAGAGAACTTCATCCACGAAGACTATGCGCAACAGCTGAAGCTCCCAGCCAAGCGATTGAAAGAACCACGGCCAGTGTACAACGTGGACGGCACACTTAACAAGAATGGGAGCATCAGCCACTATACAGACCTAGAAATGCAAACAGGGCAGCAGAGGACGAAGTTACGTTTCTTCCACACTAATCTAGGCGAACAAAAGATGATACTAGGGTACCCCTGGTTTGCCGCCACGCAACCAAACATCGACTGGGCAAAAGGATGGATCGATGCCGAACAACTACCCCTTATCCTTCACGCATTGAGCAAGGAAAAGACATGGATTGGTGTGTGCGACGCTACCCCAGCGGGATGACGAGTCATATGCCATCCATACGTGCCATCGAATGGCTCGCTGTACATTGCGAAAATACAAGTGCCGGAAGAAAGCCCAGTCACGAACAAGAAACAAACACTTGCATCAAAGCTGGCGGAACAGGCGGGGTCGCAGAAAGGGAGTAGAGAGGTGCCAGATAAGTACAAACGTCACTCCCATGTCTTCAGTGAAGAAGCAGCGCAGCGATTCCCAGATACAAGGATTTGGGACCATGCAATTGAACTGAAACCCAATGCCCCCACGACGATTCCAGGGAAAGTATACCAGCTCACTCAAGATGAACAGAAAGCGCTCCTTGACTTTGTAAAGGAGCAACAGGCGAAGGGGTATATTCACCCGTCGAAGAGTCCCTATGCAGCACCCTTCTTCTTCATCAAGAAGAAGGATGGCAAACTACGACCGGTACAAGACTACTGACGGCTCAATGGGTGGACCATCAAGAACCACTACCCACTGCCACTCATCCCCGAACTCATAGCAAAGGTACAAGGTGCAAAATTGTTCACAAAGTTCGACATGCACGCAGGATACAACAACGTCCGCATTAAGAAGGGAGACGAATGGAAAGCTGCGTTCATCACTAACCAAGGACTGTTTGAACCAACCGTGATGTTCTTCGGACTGACGAACTCACCAGCGACGTTCCAAACTATGATGAACGCAATATTCGCCCAAGAAGTGGCGGAAGGGTGGCTAGTTGTCTACATGGACGACATGCTAATTGCCACCAGGGACGACCCAGAGTTCCATGAAAATTGTGTCCACCGAGTACTAGAGAAGCTACGACAGCATGACCTATACCTCAAGCCAGAAAAGTGTGCCTTTGAGCAACACAAAATCGAGTTTCTAGGGGTCGTACTAGAGAATGGCACCGTACAAATGGACCCAGCTAAGCTGAAGGGCGTCGCGGACTGGCAACCGCCACAGAACGTTACTGATGTGCGCGCCTTCCTAGGCTTCACCGGGTTTTACAGATACTTTGTCCAAAACTATTCAAACATAGCACGCCCCCTCATACAACTGACGAAGAAGAGTACAACCTTCACATGGACAGAAGAGTGCCAGAAAGCCTTCGAATACCTCAAAACGCTCATGTGCAGCCACCCAATACTGCGACAACCCGACTACACCAAGGCCTTCTTCCTTGCTACAGATCCCTTGGCATACGGCGTGGGAGCCGTACTCTCGCAGGAGGGAGAAATCAACCCCCGCACTCAAAAACCCATGCTCTGCCCAGTTGCATACTATTCGGCCACATTCACCCCGACCCAACGCAACTATGACATCTACGAGAGAGAGTTCCTAGGGGTTTACATGCCGCTCATGAAGTACAGAGCGCATCTCGCAGCTATGGAAACTCCTGTCACCATTCTCACAGATCACGCTAACCTGTTACATTGGAAGACACCTAGGAAGGTCAATCGACGCGTTGCACGTTGGTTCTCAGACCTCCAGGACTTCAACCTCGTCTTCAAGCATGTCCCAGGCAAGATCCACACCGCACCAGACATGCTGTCACGACCGCCAGGGGTAGACAAAGGGGAACACGACAACGAAGCTGTAACACTTACAGTATCCCCTCCAAACTATTTGTCAAAACAACCATCGCTACACCATGCGCCATTGTCAGTCAAGTATGGGAAGCACAAGAAAAGAACCACAACGAGATGGAAGAATGGTGCAACACAAAGGGAGCAAGAAAGATACTGGAAGGATATGTGAAAAACAATAAGTGGGCAGTGCCCACAGACACACAGCTAAGGCGTGATATTCTAGCTCAATATCACGACTCACCGACTGCAGGGCACCCAGGAAGGGACAACACGATTGCCCTAGTCTCCCAGCACTACTGGTGGCCAGGTATGAATATTTGGGTCAAGCACTACGTCAAAGGATGCGCCACGTGCCAGCAAAATAAGATACATACCTTGAAAGCAAAAATACCGCTCTACCGCATCCCAGGAGATCCCAGCGAATGCCCCTTCAATACCATTGCCATGGACCTCATCACACAACTCCCCCCATCCAATGGCAAAGATGCGATACTGACGATAGTAGACCAAGGGTGCTCACGAGCGGCTGTATTTCTCCTGTGCAATACAACGATCACAGGCGAAGGAATAGCTAAGTTATATCTTCAATATGTCTTCCCTTGGTTTGGAGTACCGTCAAGGATGATTTCTGACAGAGACCCCCGCTTCACATCACATTTTGCTACAGCCCTCACTGCTAAACTGAAGATTAGTTGAAACATCAGCACAGCCTTCCACCCACAGACAGACGGACTTTCAGAGCGCAAGAACCAGTGGGTGGAGCAATACCTACGCCTTTACACAACAGCACAACAGGATGACTGGGATGAATGGCTCCCTATCGCATCCTTCGTGCACAACAAGTGGCCAAATGCCACTACAAAGCTGAGTCCCCACGAGGTCTTATTAGGGTACATGCCCACTGCTGCAGAAGCCATTACACTGGAAACAAACAATGCCACCATAGAAGACAGACAGACACTCCTCCGAGAACACAGGGGCGCAGCGGTACAAGCTCTCAACCAAACAGCACGAACAACACCTTCAGCACAATATACAGAAGGTGAACAGGTCTGGCTTGAGGCTAAGTTCCTCGTGCTACCATATCGGTCGGCCAAACTCGCTCCTAAGCGTCACGTGCCCTTCAAAATTCTTAAACAAATCTCCCCAGTCGCCTACAAACTCGAGCTGCCTGCCGCGTGGACCATCCATCCAGTATTCCATGCCTCTTTACTAACGCCTTACAAAGAAACCTTGGAGCATGGGACAAACTATCAACGGCCGCCACCGGAGATAGTCGAAGATCAAGAGGAGTATGAAGTGGAGCAAGTAGTCAGCCACCGCTTCCATGGGCGCCAGCCGAAGCTCCAATACCTCATCCGCTGGAGGGGTTACTCAATGGCTGACGATACGTGGGAGCCTGCTGACCAGGTCTTCGCTGACACCTTGGTAAAGGCGTACCACCGGAAGCATCCCTTGGAGGACTCCAGCACCCGACCTCGCCCACCTATGCGCATGTGCGCCACCATTGCAAAGTTCCTATGTCATCCCCCACGTTCATTGACAAGTTCTGGCAATGCAGAGTTGACGGCACGGGTCGCTACTGGGACCCAAGAAACATCTGTCCGTGGGGCATCTGCTGCGTCTGGGGAAACCTCGAACAAATCCACGGGCATAGGCAATACTGCATGCCCTACAAAACGATTCATGCACCAGACGAAGGAAGCATGCCACGGAGCCATGAGAGGAAACATAAAAGGAGGACTACCAGCTAAGTCTTCATGTCCCCTCCCAAGAAATTTTCCCTCCAATCCCTCCTTTGCTCAGCCCCTTTCACACCCCACAAGTTCCACGACTTCAAGCCCTGCTCCTGCCCAAGCAAAGACCTTACACGCCCCCTCTCTCATCGTTGCAAACCCCACATCACACACGCCCATGCCCTCCAGCACTTGTACTTCTGTCACGAGCGATATTGCCGCTACCATCAAAGTTTCTAAGATCTCTCTGGCTAAGTCATGCCTCAATTCAAACCAGCGAGCCCCTTCACCTCCACCGCCACCAGTCACCCCTACTGTTCAAACCGCCGCCAATGCCGCTCTGATCTGCAACAACAGATCGTCAAGGAATTCCATGAACAGCACAATGTCGACAGCGACTTCGACCCCTGGTGCATCTGCGTGCATGGTCGTGAATGCGTGGTCGCGCGCAAAGGGATCCCGCACCTCTACCCCACTATGTGCGGCCCCGTCGAGGTGGTCTACTGCGGCAGTGTGCGCTTCACTGCCCTTGACACCGTGGCCGAAGAAATTGTAGGGAAGGACAATCAACTGAAAAGCCTGGAGCAACGTGCTGCGCCCCTTGCAGACGCTCGGACACACGACCCACTGGTAGGGCCTGCAGAGCAGTGCCAACATGGGAAAAAGCCAGGCGGGGCCAGGGTAAGGCCTCTTGGGGTTCCGAGCAAAAACCATCTGACTGTCGCCTCGGAGGTGGAAGGGTGTCGGGAAAGCGAGACCAGGCAATTCCTGTGAGCTGGAACGCACCCGGAAGCCGATGTTGCACAGACAGGACACCCATGGGGAGTTACTGGCTCCTTGGTTAGTCTTCCCAGTATGATGACCAGTTGGGGAGTTGTGCCCCTGTAAAAGGCGAGACGTGGTGGGCCCTTAGCGGAGACGCAACAGGGTAGCCGGAAACCTAGCCACAAGGCAGGCAAGCGGCGGTCCATGCGTAGGACTGGAAGACCTGGTAGAATCCCGGTGACCAGAGGCTGCATGCGGGGCCCAAGAGGACAGACACCCACGTCAGTTGGCAGTAACGGCTGCTGGCTTAAGGTGTAAACAGGTGGGACGGATATGGCTCCAGTGTTTGATGTGTCACCTGGAGGCGAGGTCCCCCGCTTGTCAACCGTGGTGCGGTTTCCATCTAGGAGGAGGGTGATGTCACGGCGCGGCTAGCCACGGAGCTACGTGAACCGCAGGGACATCAGGAGTCGAGGTTAGAACCCGATGATGGGGCTGGCGAGCTTCCAGAGGGCAAGACGAGGCATTGAGGATCGGTAAGTATAGATGATGGACGTTCTCTCTAGGATTCGGCACGCGCGGACAAGCTATGCGGTCACAGTCCGGCGCACACGATACCGCATGGACTATGGCTTCTAGGATGCTCTAGGGGCAGGATGACGAAAACAGAGCCCTGGAGTAAGCAGGATGACTGTGCATGACTAACGGTTAGTCAGAGGCGATGAGTAAGAGCTTTGGAAGCTCTTTAGTATCTCTCAGCATCAGTCAGCGCTTTAGTCAGTGCGCTGGATTAGGACTTCTGCTTTGTGAGCAGTCTAGTCGCTTACTGATTGTTCTCTCTTATTGTTCCTGATTACTGTACGCTTACTACTGTCACATTACTGTACCATAGTTCGGACTACCGGCCCTTATGGCCGAGGGTATATAAGCGCATTAGGCGCTGGGCTAGAGACTCTCTAAGTCGAGTCTCCTGTCCTCCCTGTACGCCTCTTTGTCCAGGAGAATACAGCATTTGTGACCTAGTCACCCAGGGGGAGATTTGTGGCTTGTTTACCTTTCCTTGCAAGTGGGACTTGCGAGCATTGTACTTGGTGCTTCAGACTTTACTAAGGTCACGGCTTCAACCGGTGACAGCTACAGTGTTGCAGCACTGCAAGCGGGAACCCATCTATCTCTATCTGTCTTCTAAGTCACAGTAGAGACTTAGCTATAGTCTTTTGTTGCTGTCAAACCCTTGGCGGTGACATTAGACTCAACTTCTTTTCACCACAGCTAGCAGTTCCAACTTCAAGGGAACTATCATCCACGAGCATGAAGCAACATATGGATGACCAAACTCACAAGTGCAACAAGTCGACGAATTTCATCAGTACAACTATAGAGGACATCCGATCCTACTACTAACAGACAAGAATCAAAGGGTGAAACAGAGTTCACCACAAGTTTGCTACTACCAAGGAGGGTGGTACCATGTTCATTGGAGTACTGAATACCAGAGGTATTCACTAGGACAAAGATACGTCAAGCTAGACAACTACAATCTCACAGATGATGACCAGCCAAAGCAGGAGGCTGAAGAAGAAGAGCAATCGTCAGGAGACGAAGAAGACAAGGAGCTTGACAAACAGATCAGGTTAACACCGATCAAAGAGAAGCTGAAAACAGCCCCAACGACCCCAGAACAAGAAGCCCAACCTTTGTGGATCCCAGGAGTGACCCACACGCCAATCTGCACCTTCCATCCTGCACCAGAAATCCCATTGGGACCACTACCAGAGAGAAACCCGCTGCCCAGTATCATCCAAGCTATGTCAACAACCACTCAAACTCAAACTGCTACCCGTGCAGCAACCGCTGCATCTACTCAACCGGCACAAGTAAACCTGACTATTGAAGAACGTATAAGGCAAGGCATGCGCCAAGCCTTGAGGAAAGGACCCCCTGGAGGAACCCCAGGAGGAGGCCCAGGGGGCCCAGGAGGACCTGGAGGACCAGGTGGCCCAGGGCAAGCTAGTGATGTGCACGGGTAACCCCCGGGTAAATTTGCTGTACCCGTACCCGTACCCCACCATACCCGTACCCTTGTCCACGGGTACGGGTTTTTGACGGGTCCACAAATATCTACCCGAGGGTCTCTCAGGTCTTGCGGGTATGGGTATATCCCGGGTATACTGCAGGTATACCATCAACATTAGAGTGATTATAATAAATACAATGTAGCAAACAAGTATATTATAAATACTAAAGTAATTGTACATAAATACAAAGCAGCAGACGAAGGCGCACGTAGGAATAGCCAGGCAGGCAGAGGCATAGACAGGGTGCAGGGAGTGGGCATAGGGAGCGGGCACGGGCACAGGAAGCGGGCACGGGCATGGGTACACGGTGCGAGCATGGGCACAGGCGTGGGCACAGGGTGCGAGCATGGGGGTGGGCATGAGCACAGGGTGCGAGCGCGGGCGTGGGAGTTGGCACAGAGGACAAGTGGGGGTGCGGGCACAGAGAGCAGGCATGGGTGTGGACACAGGGTGCAAGCATGGGCGGGGGCATTGGTACAGGGAACAGGTGCAGGCATGGGTGTGGGTACAGGTGCAAGCGTGGGCGCAGGGGTGGGCACAGGGAACAAACACGGGCACGGGCACAGGGTGCGAGAGTGGGCGCAGGCGTTGGCACAGGAAATGAGCGCAGGGGTGGGCACAGGGTAGGCGGGCATGGGCACGAGAAGGTTGCAAACATGAGCACAAGAATAAAGTAAA
>QLOT01020741.1:3081-22892 GCA_003313875.1 Russula aff. compacta | reverse complement strand
TTCGGGGTGTCCACAGCTGCGCTGCTCTTGATCAAGAGCCGCACAACATCAAGATGTCCATATCGTGAGGCTGCAAACAATGGAGTCCAGCCATCATTGTCCAGGGTGTCCACAGCTGCGCCGCTCTCGATCAATAGCCGCACGACATCAAGATGTCCATATCGTGAGGCTGCCTTCAATGGAGTCCAGCCCTCATCGTTCGGGGTGTCCACAGCTGCACCGCTCTCGATCAATAGCCGCACGACATCAAGATGTCCATATCGTGAGGCTGCAAACAATGGAGTCCAGCCATCATTGTCCGGGGTGTCCACAGCTGCTCTGCTGTCGATCAATAGCTGCACGACATCAGGATGTCCATATCGTGAAGCTGCCTTCAATGGAGTCCAGTCATCGTTGCTCGGGGTGTCCACAGCTGCGCCGCTCTCGATCAATAGCTGCACAACATCAAGATGTCCATATAGTGATGCTGTAAACAATGAAGTCCGGCCTTCGTCGTCAGGAGAGTCCACAGCTGCACCGTGGTGCAGTAATATTCGCACGATTTCCAGTTCCCCTTCGCGCGCTGCTGCCACCAACGCGGTATCGCCCTGCTCGTCTTGCAGGTTGACATTTGCATAGTGTTTGAGTAAAAACTCCACAGTATCACGACGACCGTTCTGTGATGCTGCACATAATGGAGTCTGCCCTACATCGTCCACGATATTCAAGTCTGCGCCACGCTCAAGGAGCAGCAGAGCAGTCTCCACATTTCCACTCACAAGTGCGGCATTCACGGGCGTGCCATGGTAGCCCCCGATGGCATTCACATCCTCTGGATGAGCAGCGACAAGATGTTTGACTAGGTCATGGAAACCGCACAGCGCCGCATAATATAACGGGACTGCCTCCGGTCGTGTTGGCCGAGTCTCGAACATGTGTGGCCGGAAAGGATAGTCAATATCGTATATCCAGACCCATGTTGCAAACGATGGCTCGTCCAGATCAAAGAGGCGTTCCATTGTGTCTTCAATGCCAGACGACACATCTTTGAATCGGCCGTGCTCGACCCAGTACTGCGCCGCGTACTGTGCGAATGGGAATTTTTCGATATGGCTTTTGTCAACGCGATTCCCAAGGTAGAGGAGAACGCTGAGGGAAGCCTGGGCAAGAATGGTATGTGCCGCTCGGGGATGAACATGGTAGTAGTTAACGTTGACGTTACATGTCAACTTGGCTAGGCGATCGGATGTCAAGAATTCCTTGACAGAGAAATGGGCAAACTGGACGACTTGAGACCCATCGACGTTGATGACAACAATCAGACTGGAACATGCGGATAGCACAGCTTCTTGCGCATCATCTACACGCCAATCCACATTATATTCAGGTGGTTTTCCGGCGTCGAACCGAATTGCAAGCAACTCCGCGAGTTCATCCACACGAAGGGGGCGAACCGCAAAGGCGAGGCACTGAAACAGCCGATGGGCAAATACTCGTTTCTTCTTCTCGATGCATAGTAAAGTGCGTTCATATGTATCGTCCAGCGTTTCGGGTAATTCCTCGAGAGTACGCTGAATGTCCGACGGGAAACAACCACGGAGTGTTTCCAGCTGACAATAGACCCATCTAAACCTGTATTTTGGGTAAACAACCTTGGAAAGACTTCCATGTAGCAGTCACTTACATTCCGTCTGCCTTCGCTGAAAGAGTATCAATAACTAGCTGCTTGTCCTTCGGCCTCCATCTCTGCATCGTCCGATGAACAACTTTGCTTATGTAATCCAAGATATCTTGCTGTTGTCCTCTTTCGTCGTGAAGGGACACATGCATAGATGCGAGAGGCTCGAGAACATTCCAAATATCGATCTCTGGCCGACTTGTAACACAAATACGGATGCTTCCACCGTTCAGGCCGACAAGTTCCTTCAACAGCTCTAATACCTCTTCGCGTGCCGTTGGGATTCCAGATGTGTTGGGACACTCGTCAAGAGCGTCTATGATTATATACCTCATTGGCTGATCTGGAAGTATCAGCATCTTTTTCAGGCATTCAGTGAGCGCATGATTGTTGGGCTGCTGCGACCCAGCATTGTTCTTTGAGTACAGGCCAGAGAGAATCTGGTAGCAGGGATCGGATTTTGCAGAGAGTTGCGCAATCAATGACGTGAGGAGGCCGCGAATTTCTTGCTTCGCGATGTCTTTGAAGTCAAAATAATAGTAACACATCAAAGCCAGTCCACGATCGCATTTCATTTTGACTTCTTCGATGATCGTCGAGCTGATTGGCAACATGAACACACTGGGTAGGGAAACGTGGGATGAGACACACCAGATTATACTTTTTCCCGATCCGGCTACAATATCCAGTGTCCAGTGACTATCAGCAACAGCAATGGAACGTGAGACGAGAAGAGAAAGGACATACGCTTTCCATGGATCCACAGAAGGGAACCATTTCCTTCCCATTCGTCAAAGGTACTGCCCCGGATGAACCATTCAGCAGTTCCATCCTGGTGTGCACCATAAGCAATGTTGTGATTTTTGGATGGATCCGGAGGGGAAAGCCAATTTCGAATTTTCTCTTGTAGTTGGTCCCCTGCGAGGCAGGTTCAGCCTCGATAAGTACGAAAAATAGTGACAGGCAATAACTGACGCTTCATCTGGTTAATTTCATTTGTCGTCTCTTGTAGCACAACTAACGCCGGCAGTCAGCCCGAGTAACATCGATCAAAGGGTGAACATACCCAGCGCTTGCAGCAGATCATCCATGGATGCCCTGCCATCTACCCGAAGAATGGTTCAGTGAGCGGCCAAATGCGACCAATGTAACAGTTGCGTACCATCATGATCCATGACGAGCTTCACATTGGCTACAAGGCTGTGGATGACTTGAAGTGTCTCAGCTCCGGTCATGCGAGCCTCGTCATCAGTGAGGCGGTCGAGCCTCTGTAGTACAGCTTCGATTTCGCTTTCTCCCAACAATTTCTTCGCAAACTTCTCTGAAACAGGGTCACTAATAGATGCATATATAGAATGCAGAACGTCTCACTGAGTCGACCCTCCCTGATCTGCTTCGTCGCGAGGGAAAGTACTGACAGCACCTCGACCATAATCTTTGTGACTATAGCAAACATCGAGGAAGAAAAAGTGATTTCGGTATAGATGCGAAGGCGACCGAGAAAACTTTCGATGCATTCAAAGAGGTTGACTAACGTGTCGTAACTTGCACCTAGTCCGACGGCGGCCTGAATACAGAGACGTTAGAAGGACTCAACTGAAGAAAGAACGTTGAGACGGCGATCCATACACCGAGGAGCACATCGATGCCGCCAAGGATCGCGGTTGTTGGTTGAAATGGCACCTGGAGGCGGAAGGATAAAGGTGTGATAATCGGATGAGACGCGATCACTCGGAGAGCTGACCATGTTGGTGGCAGAGCCAAGAACGCCGGAAAGTGTATTCAGGATCTGCACTAGTGGTTTAAGGGAGTTGACCAATTTGCGATTTCCATCGCGATATGCGCGGAACTGAGATGCTCTCTCTTGAAGGAGGTCGAGGATGGCACCGGGATCGCGGCAGCTCTGGAGGGTATGAACGAAAGGATATGTGGCAAGGTCTACTCCTGTTTGTGTTGCATAGTCAGACAATGCAGCGTCGAAAATGGATTGAAAGGTAGAAGAGGAGGTCGTTGTTAAAGACATGATAGGAAGGATGATAGGGGAAGGCGAGTAATGGGGAGGAGGGGAGACCTAGGCTAGGGCGCTGTCTAATAACCAGAAATGGTGTTCCCACTTCTCCGACCCAGTTGCTGTCCTCACACGCAGCATCGAGGAAAAGTAATGTTTCTATGTACTGTATAGTAGGATGAGTTCGGAGGGCCATTGTTTACCACAATCCGCTTCCGGTCTGCATACTGTATACGTCGGACGCGCCGGGCGCGTGGACTTGGCGAGACCTCAAACGCATCTCCTACTCTGCCCTGCCTTGTATCCTACTGTAGCACGTCCTCGGGCTGCGAGTGTCACCTCTGGTGGTAAAGGTAATGCATAAAGATCGTGGGAATGAGTTGCGGGTTGGTAGTTGATAAGACGGGCACGCAGGGAAAAATACGAAGAAAGGAGGGAGGGAAAGGGAGAGCGCTCGGGGACGACGGTTCCACCTGGAGACGTACCGGATGACGAAAGGAGACGGGAACACGCAGGGAAGACGAGGAAAGATGAGCACACACTGAATTTCCGAGGGTAATGCTAATGCCGTCCTCGAGCGAGGAGGCCTTAAATACAGGTAGTCCTACGTTTTCAGGGGTATTGGGGCTGATGAGCGGCGCCCTCGTAGTCAACGTTCGGAGCGTTTGTAAGTAGAAAAAGATCAGTAAAAGACAATAAGGTAATTTAGAGGGCGCACTGGTCGCCGTTTTTGTTGCAACGGTCGCCGATCGTTATTGCCAAAAGTCTAAGGAAAATGAGCCTAAAAAGGAGAAGGAGAAAGGGAGCGTCTGCTTTTGAAGCGACGGGGATGGGTGGTTATCGCCTTGCGCTGGGTGTCGAGGGCGTGTTGGCGGTTGAAGGGTAGGATCGGCTAAGTCTTGAAGGGGGAAAGGTAGGGCTTTTGAGGGCGGGACGTGCGATGATTCGCTCGTGGTCGTCTTGCTCAAGCGTTGGAGGGTACGGCGTTGTTGCCCACGGCGGAGTCTTGAAGGGGAAGGCTTGAAGGGGGGATGAGCGTGCTGCAGTCGTGACGATGGGAGAATGAGAATGGCTGACGAGCGCTGCAATGCGGCCGATCCGAGCTGATCCGACGGGGGTCTTGAGCGCTCCGAAGACATTGATCCGCCGTGATCCTAGAGTAGATCCGAGGCATCCTAACCTAAGTACACTACACTGCCCTCCCCCCCCCCGCCCCGCCTCGACGAACAAAAGGCTTAATCTCCGTCTCTGTTGCCTTAAGCGACCCCGAAGTCAACGACCATCTCTTGAACTTGAGCGTGGACGTCAGTGCGCCGGAACGGATCAGGCTCGTGTAGATAAGAGTACATACATACCGTAGCACCCGCCAGTAGTGTACTATCCATACTGTACTTTCATTTCAGTAGCAGAGGTAGGACAAGAAATCACAGCCAATGGGTTGCCGCGGTGCGCCGGCACCGGCCCGCCTCCCGTGTACTTGGCCAACCAGTGCGATAACTGGCGCTGGCGTTGATCTAATCACAAAGAAACATCTTATCGTATACATACAGATAAGGTGGAAGTAGCAACGCTGGCGCCTGAGATACTTGAGTGGCAGCGGGCATCAAGAGTCCAATAAAAACAAGAAGCAAGGTAATAAATGTGCGCGTGCGCGCACTTGTGAGGACAAAGAATCTGAGGGAGATCGACTGTGTCGCGCGTGCTACTACACGCACGGAAAATTTCACCAGGATGGACTCAAACCAAACCGAACGAGTCTTGAGACGAACAAAATTCGTAAAAGTGGACGAGCCAATATCGAGCCACCTTATTTCAAAACAAAAACATTGACATGACATTGCATTGATTCTGAACGAGAAGGGAAAAAAAACCATCATCGTCATCGTCATCACCAACCACCACTTTGCGAGCGAGCTAACGTCCACACGTAGGTAAGTTACGTGTCCCCCACACCACGGCCACTGGAAAATCTACAACTACTTTAAATTCCAAAAAAACTGAACTGACTCTCATCATCACTGGCATCATCAAAACCAAAATCTTCGGCATCGGCACAGTGTTCGACTATAACGGGCATCTCCTCCACCTGCAGATTCTTGCCCCGGCCGCCCCCACCGCCGTTGTACCACGAGGGAGGGATGTAGCCGTTGTATGCGTTGTGAGAGCCGAGCACGGCGACTTGGCTGCGAAGTGCTCCGCGCGGGGGGACGGGCTCTCCCGTCGTCTTGTTCATCACCAAAGGGAGGATGAGATCGGGAGGCGTGCGCTTCGACAGGGAGATGAGGGTGTTCTCGGCCCAAGTCTTGAGCGCAGACGTCAATTTTCGGTAGGTGATCGAACGCTTGCGGTACACTCCGACTCTGATAAACTTGTTGAATTGACGGAAGAACTTGAGCGAAACCTTCGTGACCTCGAGTTTACCGATGAGGTCCCACGTGATGAGTGCGTCGAAGATCTGTTCTGCGACGTTGAACGACGCAAAGTATTGCACCTCAAACCCCATCGTCAGTAAATACGCCTTGAAGTGTGTTGAAGGGATATGGTTTTCTCACCTGTCCTCCGAGCAGCTGGTCTTCGAGGAAGAAGCCAAAGTACGGGGATTGGTCGGGAGGAAGTCGCTTATTGATGGGGAAGAGCTCCTTGAAGGCATCACCGACGACCTTGAGGCTCGAGAGGGCACGGTCAGAGCAAGGTTGGAATGTCACGGGGTCGCAACCTAGCGAGGGATCGAAATTGAGGACAGAGACGGTCAGAGGTGCCGACCCTATGCCAGAGCGGCCCCCCGTTGTTACGTTTGTGACGGTCGTCTCGGACATGTATCCTTTATCTGGGTTCCAGAACGTCTAAAAGTTGAGGCGATTCAGTTTACCTCCGCCAGAATCGATGGAAACGTCATCGACTTACCTGAGCATAGTCGAGTACCAACGACGCGATGCTATCATATCCAATATCGTCCGACTCGCGGCCTATCGCCCGCGCAAGCCGGGCTCCCGTTCGTAGCGCGCGATGTTGCACAGACGCTGTCCAGTACGAGCCTCCCCATACGGGTGCCCACCAGAGATCCCATCTATGATGAAAATCAAGTTATAGATGAACAGTGAGACCTGCGAACGGTTCCAGACGTACGAGCTTTCATTCCAGTGCAGAGAGATCCATTGGAGGTCGAGGTTGATGGCAGGCCAGAGAACGTCAGCGACCCACGTGCCATTCTTTTGCTCCGGCTTGAGGAGCCACTCGGCATATTTGATCAGGACCAATGCACGGAGCGGGGGACCGTCTATCGTGTTGAGTTTACATTTTAGATGCTGGGAGGAATTCGTATATAGAAAGATGGCATACCGGCAGCAGGGGAACCAATACGCTCATTGTTGTCGAGGATCGCGTGAATCTTAAGGTCAAACAGAGCCTCCTCCAGCCCACCTGTAAAAACATTTCCGGCAATGCTAACAACATGCTGAGTCCTAATCAAAGCATGCACGTAGTCATCCACGACCGCACGCAGAGCTACATCGGTGTTGCCAGCGAGCTCCAGTTCGACGATCCACGCGTAATAAGCAAGGGCAGCATCGCGGAGCCAGTAGATGTTATAATCGGGGTGGTCCGGCTCGGGGATAAGGGTAATGACAACACCAGGCTGTAAAAATGAATATTAGCATCGAGTGAGGGACAGGAAACAAGGTCAGACATCAGCCCCGATTGATGGTCCTGATATTTTATTGAGTAGAACGTCCTTGGCGACGGGATAAAGACTATTAAGGTATGAGTTGACGTCGTTGCCAGGAATGTTGGTGTATTTGGCGGTTGGAATTCGGCTGGCTGTCACGCCGTTTGCAGCGGCGAGTGCCAGGAGAAGTAGTGAAGAGCGCATAGCGATCGAAAGAAGAGACAACGATGTCGAGTTGCGTTCGCATTCCGCTTTATACTGTTCCTCTACCGCCTACGGGCCAGGTCTGCCTGGAAGCACAATTCACCGACATGGAACGTTCGTCCAAACATTCCTCAGGCCGCACTGTGGTGGCCTCCCATCACTTGGGGTCTCGTACTAACTCCTGCAAGTTTGGAATCGAAGAGACACTGAAGGCTGGTATCGGTAGTCGTTTCTTTAGGTAGACGTTTGCACAATGCCATACTAAGCTTAAGGACTTGATTTAGTATCTTCGAATCAGTATCAGTGTCATGGGAGGACATGAATGAACGCACAGTACCGCTCTCATTGATAATCCTGCCTACAGTTTACAGTACCTCGGTCGCTGCATTCAATGTCTTGTGTCTGGGGTGAGCGAGGTCACCTTTCCACGTCGTTGTTGGAATCTATGTGTTCCTTGTTAGAAAATCCCATACATACCTGCAAAGCATGAAGAGCTCAGCGGCATACCGAGATTGGAATCAGCTGATCTGGACTGCCCAATCACACCACGGAAGCGGGCCCTTGCAGCAACATGAAGGCGAATGATAGGCCGTCAGTACGCGTTCGATTACTGCAGAACCACGTGATGATGGCACATCCCGTGATATCGTGGTGAGCAGCTTCGTTGTGATTGCTTATGCCACAAAGACACCGAACTTCGGATACGATGAGTGAGGATATAAGATCACCAGTTCTAAGAATGATGGTACGCCCAGGAGAATTTGGGCCAGAGATGCGAGAGTATAATGCAATGGGCTCCACTGGGACTCGGATAAGATGCAGTAGCAGTAGGGTTAGCTGAACGAGCGCAAATACAAATCCAAGTGTTGGACGTTGGCCAGTTACCGAGCTGAGACTGGGCGCGATCCCTCTTTGTATGCTAGCAGTATCACATGGGGATGGAGGCACCGACGCAGGGGCGGGATTGATCGTTAGTATTAGAAATCGAAACGGACGGATTCGGAGAATTATTTGGTCCGCTGTCAAGGCAAACACGTTGAGCGTGAATGGTTTGGGGGACGACACCAAAGCCCTATTCGCCAGTCATGGACGCAAGTCGTAGTCCGGACGAGCGATAACATCGTAGTGGTAGCCGAAAAGGCGTAGGCGTTCAACGTTCGTTTTACGGTTAAAATGTTGTTAGCTTGCACACCTCTCTAGATCTGTACTGCATGGCGCTGCGCCACGCCACATACATGGATGGTTTGAAGAAGTGTCCTACTAGTCTGTGACCACGCGGAGTCAAAACTCACTTGGCGGCAACTCACTTGCTTGGGAGCAGGTTTGTATTGGGGACATCATGGGACGAGCCGCGAGGCGTGAAGGCATGAAATAAGGTTTATGGCAGCTGTCCTGGCGGGCGGAACGCAAAAAGCGTTCCCCGTCTTCCTGCCCAGTCCGCTATGCCAAATACAACGTTCCGTCGCCACCTTTGCAAGATATTACGCCATTCGATAGATATATTCACGCGTTCGCGTCATAACCCCTACCTTCGAATTTTGGAAAGGAAATCATTACACAAGTCATTTACGCTACTGCTCACGGTAAGGACATTATCTGGAGACGGTGAGGTAACCCTTATTGCCATGGACATTAGGAGGAAGTGTCACAACTCCAAAGGGAGCATAGACAGCAAACGAGGCGCAAAAGCACAAGAAACGCGAACAAGCAAAGATAAGCAGTGTCCAAGAAAAAAAAATTGAAAGTCACCAAAGGTGGGAATCGCAGATAACTGGTGAATTATGAGAAGTGAGAGATGACTTGAGGAACATTATTGCTCCATGCGATCGGACAACGACGGAGCAAAGGCCGTACGTGTCGAGCGTGGTGGAGTCTCGGTCATCCGCGACAACAACACTGGGGTAGCACTAGACACACCGCCACGCCCTCGACCGCTGCCAAAAGCTCCCCGCACGCCACGCCTCGCATTAGGTCCCCCACGCGCTATACCAGGTGGTGGACGTCCTCGCCCACGTCCTCGATCATCCGATTCGCTCATATTAATCCGGTCCAAGAGGCCTATTTCTGCCTCTCCTTGCCTGGGAGATGGAGTTGACGTCTGATCACGCTCGCTGACTGGCGTGAGCCGCAGTCGTTGTTGTGGCCTTGGCTCCTCCTCTTCGGCGGGAAGGCTGGGCTTCGCTCCTTCATAGGCTGCGGGTTCATGATGCCTTGCGCTAATGTTTGGTCGGTACTCCATCCTCTCTTCTCGTACATCTATGTTCGCATATCGCTGAGGATCATGCTCCGCTGAAGGCGAACGACCGCGATAGCTACGCCGGGGCGGGGATCGTTCATCGCGGAAATGCCGTGGCGATGGCGGCGGCGAAGGAGATAGTGATGGCTGGTAATTGCTGAAAGTTCTCCGCGGTGGGACTCGATAGCGACGGGAGTTGTCGCCATGCCTTCCTCGGTCGTAGCCACTGTCACGATACTGCCAGGGTCTGTAATCCTCGATTCGTCCCCGACGTGCGCGTGACCGTTCAGGTTCCCAGTGATCCACAGCCGGTCTTGCTTCGTACCGCACTGGGGACCTAGAGCGTGGCCGCTTACGCAGGTAAGGAGGAGGTGAGCGTGAGCGCGAAGATGATCGAGACGGCTCTCTCCAGGGGGGGCTTGGAGAACGTCGACCACGGTCGTTCCAACGTGGCGGGGACCGATCCCTCGAAACAGAGTCTTGTCTTCGATACCCTTGCCCGTCGATACTTGGGACCACATGAGCACGAAGAGAATCTTGAGGGTGGCGTAGGTCATGCTGGGGCGGCATAGCCCCCGATGAATCGCTGCGGCGACGGTAGTCGTCAGTCTGTGCAACATGCAAAGAAGTCGCACGCGAGGCAGATATAGATGAGGTAGGAGCATGCTGGTCCTTACTCCTGTCCTGGTTTGTGCTTCTGACGGCGGCCACCTGCTGACGGTGTTGAGATTGCTCGATGTTTATTATATCCGATGAAGGCTGCAGACGCGCGGCAGAGAGCTCTACGGAAGGTTCGCGCTTGATGACAACCCGATGCGGCTCCAGCGTGGACGCCAATTGCTCTGGCTTTTGAGACTGCATCTGCTCCTGTGTAACATCTCGGGCTACTTGATTAGGACGAGGGTGGTACGATGTCTGGACAACATTGTGCGCGTGTAGCTCGGATGCAAGGGTAGTCGAACTCAGAGGTGAGTCCGTGTTGACTGCACGCCCAACCTCCGTCCGCGCCGGGACAAAGGACACGAGTAGGGGTGTTGTTTTGACTTTGTTGGACGATGGTAATAGAGGTTGCGAGAGTGATGGTGTGATTTCCAGCGCGACAGACGATCGCGAGGGGGCGGGGACAGCTTGAGAGGAGGAAGAGGGGATCGCCGGCGTAACGGTGTGGGAAAGTTCAGGGTAAAGACCAGGGGAAGTGCTTGGTGGCGCCTTGGAACTGCGAACAGAGGAACTAGAACCAGAGCCAGACACATCGGTAATTCTTCTCTCGCGATCAGCTTGGTGCACATGTGCCTCAGTCGCGCGCCATTTATCTGCCATAACCTCAGCACGGCGCATCTCGTAGGACCTCCTTCTGGCCGCTTCAAGTTCTTCTTCTTCCCTCTTTCTTGCGGCCTCAAGTTCCTCTTCTCGCTTTGCAGCTTCCTTTTTCTCTCGCTCTTCTATCTTTCGGCGCTCCAGCTGCTGGTACAGCTCTCGTTGGCGGCGGGTACGCTCCGCGGACTCCTGCTCTACGATTTCTGCTTGGACAAGTGCGATCTTTTCTTGCTCCCGGGAACGCAAGGACGCCAACCAATCAAAGCTTTTCCGCACAAAGCGGGTCATCTGTTCAGAACGGTCCACTGCACGACCCATGTCATCTTTCGCGCTGAGCATGTCCAAGCCGAGTGCTCCAGCAGAGGCGATTAGACGGTCTGCCATATCGCGCATTTTGTTAGCTTCCTGAAGCGTTTGTTCCGCTTGAGCACGCATCTCCTCGGCCTGCTGCTTAAAGGATTCAGACTTGTCTTGTAGATCCCGTACCGCTCGCGACGCTTCGGCGTTGAAGGTAGCAAGCTCGCCGGAACGGAGGTCAAAAATCTCACGCTGTTTTGACAGACGTTCCTCGCGCGCAGTGGCTAATCGGAAGAGGTGTTCGACAGGCCTACGAACCTGCTCAGGCTCAGCCGGGGTAGTCGTGTCACTAGGCTGCGACAATGATGATGGTAACGAAAGTGATGAACCATCAGTGGCTCTATCGGTGACGCTAGTGTCGATTCTGGGTGCACCGGCGACAGACACGAATGGCAATTTTCGTGAGGCGGGGGGTAGGGAGGAGTGAGGTCCATCTTGATCCATAGATGGGTAGGCAGCGGAGGATTCCGATGGTGGAGTCTCGATTTCGGGTGTCGCATTCGGATATTGAAGATCAGGGAGGACAGACGCGCGGATCTGGTCAACGGGCTGAGGGTCATTCGGATGTTCAAAAGGGGATAAGGATGACGTAGAGGCAGAAACAAAAGTATTCGAATGTGGGGTAAGAACGGGTTTCACAGAGCGAGCACGTTCGCGTTCGACCAGAGGGGTGTCCATTGTCAAAGGCTGCGACAAGGGCGGACGGAAATGGGCATGTGAAGCACTATTCTGTTCTTGAGAGGGATACAGATCTGACGAAGCAGGATGGAATGGAACACGGGGAGTGTCGCTCATCCTCTCAAGGAGGGAAGGACTTTGTCCAATGGTGGAGAACTTGAAACCAGTGAGTGGAGTTTGAACAACGGGGTTTGGATTAGATACGGATGCATTTGAGTATGTAGACTGCATTTTTTTTTGTTGACAAAGGGGCTTTTTTAACAAAGGCTATGGAATGGACGCCGGTATGCGCTGTTAGTTGCTTCCTTGGATACGCAATTAAAAAGTGGACGCACCAAGGGACGAAGGTTAGAACAGGATTGGTCGGAAGTACGTTGATTGACGGGAAGATGTTGAGACGATACGGTAGGGATGAGGATAGAGATGGGGGATGGAAAGAAAAGCAAGAACAAAGGGGAGTGGGAGACGGCGCTCCGCCTTTGACTCATTTATCAAGCCGATTATGTCGGCCTCGGCCTCGGCAGCCACAGCCGAAGCGATCTCATTTATTCGATACTGTATCTCGCCTCGTCAGCCTGATGCATGCATGATGAGTGGCGTCTCCATCTACCTCTTTGAGCTCCCTACCACAGGCTCACTCTCCTTTGCCGACCACTTTTCTAATGGCTTGGACCTTTATACATCTCAAATTTCAGATGCCACTCAAGCACGCGCCAACTTGCGCGCAGTCCTCAAACAGAGTAAACACACCGACGGCGACAAGGACTATCTCAAACTTGTCAAGGCGCGTCTCATCCTCCAAACAGCAATGAAAGCGGCACCTTCTTATCCTGTCGGTAGACACTAGAGGAATACCTCCCACATCTCTATGCCGTTATCAACTCTGCAGCTAGTGGAGACATAGTGCAGACGCAGGATCCAGGTAAGTTTGCTCTGCACCCAATATGCTCTTCTCCGCCTTACACTTGATAGTATTCAGTTGGCGTACCACCCTCTCAGCGCATCTCTTCAATAACTCCCCGCGTCTCTCACTCCCTGCCCTCCCTTCAGAGCTTGTGTTCACGCTCCTAACTTACGGCTTTGCGCTTTCAAACCTTGCAAGATTAAACGTTGTGGCCCTTGGCACATACGAACGTGAGCGGGGTATCTCCGATGCGGAACGCAAGGCAAAGGATGAGAAACTCGGCTTTGCCGTCACGCTACTCTGCAAAGCGAGCGGGCTCTTCGAACATATCAGTACTACCGTCCTTTCAGATGCTGAGCAGACTGCAGGCTTGCACGCTGGGCGCTCACGTCCACCCGAGCTGAGCAAAGAGATAGCTTCGGCATTATCAAAGTATGCTTATCCTTCATAGTCTTAATTACCAGCTCATCCGTATATAACTTAACGTCTCCCTCGTTATCGTCTCCCCACAGACTCTCCCTTGCTTCAGCGCAAGCCCTCGCAATCCGTAAACTGATGACCAAATCCTCATATGATAGCATCGTCACGCCCGGCCCACCTCTCCCCGCATCACATCCATCTCCAGCACTGCTAGCCAAGCTACATCTCGAAGCCTCCACGCTCTGCGCCTCTGCCGAGTCACTCCTGCGCATCCCTGCCTCGCGCAAGAACGACATGGAGGTTACAGAGCCACTGCTCCTGTACGCACGCGACGGCGCAACGCTGCATGGCGCGCTCGCGCGCAAGTGGCTCGGCGCGGACGCGGGAGCACGTGATGCATGCGGGGTGGCGGTCGGGTTCCTCAGATGGGCGAAGCGCGAGCTGGACACGCTGCGCGATGGTAGTGGTGCAGGCCCTCGCGTAGGTGGGAAGGAGGAGGGCCGAGATGGACGCCGCGAGCGGCGTGAGCGCATCACTGCCGAGGCAGAAGACGTGGCTCAATTCCTGGGATACTACACCAAGATGAACGACACTGTGCGTGCGTGCGTGGCATATATCTATGCCGCGTCCAAGGCCTTCCCCCGACTAGACGGGTGCCTACTCCTTTTTGATGTGATGTGTTTTTGAATTTTTTTTTTGGATTTTCAGTTGTCGTTCCAGCCCGTACCGTCGCAAGCTGAGCTGCAGACGAGCGTCCCAGCTGGCCGTCTCGCCGTCGCCTCGAAGCCATTTTCGGCCCCGGTTCCTGCGTTTGGCCCAGGTTCAGTCGAGTACATCCGCAAGCACGCAGACACGCTCGGTCTTGCGGATTCAGAATCGTCTCCCGATCAGAGTCAGCAGGGTACGACGAGTTCCACCGCCAGACCGTCCTACGCAGGCGCGGGCTCTTATTTCTGATTACTGAACGGTATTGAAGTGGAAAATGTCAGTGAGGAGCTAGAGAAAGCAAATTATTGAACGGTAGTGCATTCTGCCATGGGTGGGTGTTACCTTTGGAATTTTTGTACACTGGGGGCATTGTTGCTGTTTGAGGGCAGTAATTTTCTGAACCTTCTCATGCGTGAGTGGGTTCGATAAACAGGAGACCCGAGGAAGTGGAGAACAAAGGTCAAGTCAGGAGCTTTCGCTGACAGTGAGCGTGCACGACAACAGATAGCAAGCGAGAGAAGAGTATAGCAGACAGATTTTGAGGCAGGGCGGTGTAAGGTATGCCCCGCATCTACGCTTGGCACAGAGCGGATCAGCAGCGTCAGAGGTCGGAGGTCGGAGCGCCCGTCATTCAGCCACGCGACCAACTTGTCTTCGCCTCAGACCAGTGGATTGGATTGGTGAAGAGAGGTGTGACTCGGAAGTTTACAGCTTCTACTGGCTGATAAAGACGAGACCCAGCCACGCTTTCCAAGAGCCACTGTGGCGAGTTAATATGCTCCATGAGTTCTTGGCACTATTTTATCGGCCGGCCATCCAAATCCCCCAGGCTGGGGCGATGTACGACGGGTCAGTATCTCTTCGTTTGACCCTCCACTCGATATACGAAGCCGAGTTGTCTTGTCAAGAAGCTTTGAAAAGAAGCACACGCACAAGAAAAAGACCTGAAAAACTTTCATTTCGGTTGGATTCCCCGTCCTCACAAAGCGTTTTTCCCCGCTGCCACTGCGCGATGTGCCATCCACCTGCACAAGTGGCCGTAAAACCTTTGATTTGGACGATACAGGTTAACCGTCTCTCTCCCTCCTCCAACAGAGCGGCGCGCCCAGTTGAACCTTGAAGGGGCCTTCGAAGAACTTTTTTCGCAAACGGCCCTCTCTAAGAAGGAGTTTCTAGCACGCCACAGCACAGCACAGGCTGGTGGTGGTACCATGTCTTTTAATTATTACGGGACGATGATGGGGGCGACGCACACGGTACTTGATAGACAAGACGCACAAGGAGTTCGTTCTTTGGATATGTCTCCCCAAGTCCCACTCTATTGTTCTCGAACATCTCCCAAGTTGGGGCGTAAAACCGGAGCACTTCACGCGCGCGCGCCGAGAAAAAAAAAGAATAAAGTGGTCATTGGTTCACTTTCGCTTTGGCACTCTGCCGAGTAATGCACCGTGAGTGAGGCCGAGAAGGTAAACGTCTCGAATACCTGTAATACCTGGCTTTCGAGCGGTGCTGATGAATCGTGTTTCGTGCTACGTAACACGATACATTTCCATAGGATGGAAAGCGAATGAAATGGAACACAGGATTTACAGAAGAATTTTGCAAAGCCACTCGCGATTACAGTATACAGTCGGTTATACAAGACAGAGTCACTCTGTACAGTGAACGAGCTTCAGACGACGAGTTGAACAAGGAAAGAGGAAGTATGAATAGCATCGTGAACTAGAATTATACACATGGGGAGCTCCGTCTATCTATTCCGTTTTCTACCCCTCTCCTCCTCCCTCTCCGTCTCAAATTTACGCACCCTCATCCCTAAGTTCCGCACGCACTCTAAGACCCGCCTTCTCAAACAGCGGACGGAGTTGGCCATCCTTGTGCAACGTAGCGATGTCATCGGAACCTCCAATGGACTTGCCGCGTAAAATGACGTTGGGGAAGGTGCTGCGCCCCGTGAGGCGGGTCAGCACGGCTTTGATAAAGTCGCCGTCATCTGTAAAAAAAGCCCAAGGACGTCAGTCTCTCTTTTTCCTCACTTTTTGAAAATGGGAAGAACCGGACACGCACCGCGCAAGTCAACCTCGATGATCTTGGGCTGTGGTACGAGATCGTACCGAGCCAGGATGTCCTTTGCCCTCTTGGAATACCTTGCGAACAATGTGAATATGAGCAACACAAAGAAGAGATCTGAGGACGCCACTCACGAGCAGTACGTCTATCAAGAAAAAAAAAAATCACCAAAACAGAATGAGATGGACACATTTTGATTTCGCCATCTCGGCCATCGAAGAATTAAAGGGACGAACCTTGCTGAACACAATCAAGGGCGTTTCATCATTGAGATGCTTCACACGGGCCGGCCAATCCGGCGTCGGTGCAGGGTCCCCATCAGCATAGACAGACAGAGCGATCGGTCGGGTCGGGTCGGGAGCATCGTCAGCGAGCGCCTCGCTCTCGTGAACGGCGTAGTACAGTAACCCGTGGATCTCGTCCACGCGGGGACGCACGAGCGCGGCGATGCTGGCGGGGGAGACGCGTCGGAGGCTCTGCAGCGCGGGGGGCAAACCGAGGAGGTTGTGGGAGGAGGAGAAGAGGAAGAGGAAGAGGAAGGTCAGCGTGAGGAGCGGGAAGAGCACGCGTCGACGGACGCGGCCACGGCGTAGATGCCATGCGCCGCCGCTGCCGCCGCCGCCACTGCCGCAGGGGCAGGCGTCCCCCGTCGCTGCCTTTGCTATGGCCGTTGATGATATTGTAGATGCTGCATTTGGAGGCGGAGGCGATATGCGAGCGCGGTCTTTGGCTGCGGGGGATCGACCGCGGAGGCGCGAGTTTGGATGAGGGTGGCTGCCGCTTAGCATCGGTGTTCTCTGAAGTGTACGAGAAGAAGGGGGGGGAGGGGAGGGAACCCGTGCGTGGAGGTTTTTAGATTTTAGGCTAAATACTTTCATTCCCCGTGTTTGGGATAGAATATGAATGAACGGGGTTTTGCCTTGGTTTGCCTTGGCCCGCCCTGTGCGCAGTACAGCAAACGCACTTGGCGTTGATGCGCGATGATGAAATGAATGTCAAGTAATCGACATTGTAACCGGATTTTTTTTACTAAGAGAGTTTTACCTCTGACGTGTGCGCAGGTGAGTGGGTGGCATTGACGAAGCTTCGGCTACTTGAGATGGCCGTGAGCAGCCGAAGCACCTTCGCACCCGACGGTGTTTGCTGCGGAATCGACAAGCGCGCATCGACACCCCCAAATGCCGATCGGACCATAATACGGCAGAGAAAAGGGTTCTTTGGGTGCGACATGCCATCCCGCTGCAGCAAGCCAATCGAATATGTCATCTTCGACATGGACGGTGCGTCTATCAGCGAACTGAACCCACGCAATCAATCAATTCCCACATGTGTGCACAGGTCTCATGATTGATTCAGAGCGTGTCTACACAGAAGTCACCAGTAAATTAGCTCCATGTCCCCCTCAACTATTTTTAGACCTACCCATCCATCCGTCAATGCAGATGACATTCTTGCGCCGTACGGTGTGCAGATGACTTGGGAGATAAAGGCAGGCCTCATGGGAAAAAGTACGTAGACTATCCCTCCTGCGAGGAAACAAATACATCTGACGACGACGACGAACGATCCGAACCGCCCAAACACACCACCTACGCGATCCAGCCGACCGCGAAGCGGCGACCCACCTACTCTCCTTCTTCCCCGATATCCCCCTCACGATCGACGACTACCTCGCGCAGCGCATCACAGCGCAACTCCTGCGCTGGCCACACCTACAACTCCTCCCCGGCGTCGAGCGCCTCGTCGCGCACCTCGCAGCGCACCGCGTACCCCTCGCCATCGCCACCGGCTCCGCGCGGCGCAACTTGGAGCGCAAGACGGCGCACCTGCAACACGTCTTTGCCCTTTTCGCCTCATCGAACGTCATATGTAGCGGCGACGGTGGCGTCGTCCGTCCCGGCCGCGGTAAGCCGTTCCCGGATGTTTTTCTCGCTGCCGCTCGCTCGCTCGGGCGCGCTGTTGGTGGCTCTGGCGATAACGAGGAGGAGGAGGCGGGCGAGATGGAGATTGCGGAGGCAGAGCGCGAGGAGCGCGCGCGTGGATTGGTGTTTGAGGATGCGATTCCGGGCGTGCAGGCGGGTAAGCGCGCCGGGATGAGCGGTGCGTTTGCATTTGTTATACATTTCATCCCTGGATCGGTGTCTTACATCTACTTTTGAGCGTAGTGGTGTGGGTCCCCGACCAGAATCTGCTCGACCTCGGCTCGTCGCAGTTGGCGGCGACGGAGAAACCAGACCAGGTTCTCCGCTCGCTCGAGGCGTTCGTTCCGGAGGAGTGGGGTTTACCCCCCTTTGACGACGACGACGCCGTCCCTGTCGGCCAACAACCCCAAGAGTGAATAGAGTATATCATCTGGCATGCTTGTATAGAAAGAAACCCGTCTCGAAACGATATCTGTACAGGCCGCGTCTGGCTGAATGGCGCGTTGCATACTTACCTGCACGTGTCCTGTGTGGCAGAGACAGAGATCGCCCTCGCCATATCTGGGAATTCGTGCTCGCTCGCTTTGGCTGTAACTCTATTGGAGAACGAACATCCCATATTTGCGAAACGTGCTGCATATTCGCTATAGAGTATGTCGGACGGCCATCTGTCCGCACTGCCACCACATGTTATTTATCCGATCTGCTTTCTGCCTGTGCCCTTGATCACGTAGCAAGGGTTTGAGTCACCCCTCCCACGATTTTCTCATCCTCACAGAGCTCACACACGTAGGCTACCGTAACTGTGCAGGAAAATGATGGAGTGGTGGTATCTACCCATTGCGCGAATCCGCCGCCGCTCCCGCTCGATCAGAAGAATACGTGATGAACAATATCTAGTTGGGTTAACCCTTTGTGTGACACTCTCGGCCAGTCAAGATCAATACTCTACTCATGGAGGGTGGCCATTCAAAATTATCGTAGACACCCGTGAGGGACATGCCCTTGCCCGCTTCTGAGAAGGTAGAGCAATATTTTAATCATGAGAATATAAACGAGAAGTGCGGACATTCTGCGGGGTACGCTGCCAGGTGACGAACAACACGGGCTCCACGTGTGAGAACAGTCAAATCTTGGCGCCAAGGCGCTAAAGCCAGTCACGAGCACGAGGGAGCTCATAGTTATGCAGCGGCAACCTCCCAGTGTACGGGGAGAGCATCGCGGCGTGATAACTGATACTGGATGTTGGACTGATATAATGTCGGTATGCTTTTGAGCTGGTGCTGGGGACAACTAGAACATCTCTGCGGTTGAATTGAATCGATGACTCGAGATCAGGCCATCCTACAGCCGATTTTCGTCAATTTTCACGTTGGAGTCTCTCTGATACGTCTTTCTTACGTTGACTCCACCCCCCGCCCGAACTGATAAACGGGCCCTATATTACTGTAACGTCGATAACAAAAAAACTGCATCAAACCGCCATTTCTTTTCCTCTTTCCCCGGTTTCCGATAACCATCAGAAAATGGCTCTTGGGCAAAGGTGGTTGCTCCGTACTGCATCCCGCAACTCGCCCGCGCTCGTCGCCCCTCGAGCACTGTACGTCGGTTGAAATTGTTATCGATCTGTAAGGCCGTAGGGGGTTTAGTTCTGTCCTTTCTCACA
>QLOT01020740.1:0-21798 GCA_003313875.1 Russula aff. compacta | reverse complement strand
AGCCCTGGCAAGAAGAGGGCTCCTAAGAAGAGTGTCAAAATGAAGGAGTTTGTGCATATGTTTTGCGCAATGAAATCTAACTATCTTGAGTTCCTCAACACTATAATCTCACAAAGCACCACATTAGTAACAAGCTTCAAGTCACAGACCGTAGGCACTATACCTGTAAGATGCAGGTTCCGCCTTCAAGGTGTGTTTTCTATTTTATCTGAGCAATTTGACCTGACAATTTCACTCAAGTAAAGGAGATGTGTGTGATGTCAAGAACTTTTCTGAGTATGAAGATGTGGTAAAAAAGGTGCTAAAATTGCAGCCTACAAAGGCTATCACTGTCTTTGTGGATATGAAAGACATTGACAAAGCTGCAAAAAAGGTATGTATGTGTGGTTTACAGTTCATCTAACTAACATGATGCCCCTGCTACAGAACATCACACATACAGACTCAGACAATGAAACTGATGATGGTGAAGGGGAATTGGATGTGAGTGATTTTTCATATTGACAGACTTGAGCTTATATTCACGTAGGTTCCATTTGGGCTTCCAAAAATTGATGCTGATCTGGCACGTCTGCGTGGCTTGCTGGAGAGGAAATATAAGAATGACCGTGACTCTGGGTTTACATACATTGACCCACTCACGTTGGATACTATCCTGTTGACTCCATTTATAATGGCTGAATGGTCTCGCACTATGGTATGTGTATCTCAAATCTCCGTCCCTTTATGCTGACATGTCATTGTAGTATGATGGGTTGGCAACCGTCAGTCAACCACCATTGAGCGCAACATTTGATCATGTGAACCGTCGACCATCTCTTCATCCAAATTCTCATCCTGGGCCAGCCACCAGTGCTATGCCATGTGGTGCTCAAGGCATCTCTGGCAGTGACTTGGCACAAATCATCTCCAGTATGGTATCTAGTATTACGATGGCACGTGCCCCTCTGAAATCTACTTCAACTCCACCTCACTCCCTCTCTGTTTCTACCCTGCATTCACCCACTCGACATACCCCATCCAAGCTTGTCCAGTTCCTCAAATATGCTGAGGTGCATCTCAATGTTGAGAATGCACATTGTCATGAAGAAAGCCTCCAGATGCTAGGGTTTGGCCCTAACATCCTCCACCTTGTCGACAACAACAAGCTCACAAACATTGGCTTTATGCCTGGTGACATAATCCACCTCAAACAACACTCACAAAAGTGGTGGAACAGTGCAGATACAAAATGTAAACAGCCCCTGGCTGATGAGCCATCAGTGGCTCCAACGACACCACCCAACAGGAGGGTCACCTTCAGAAAACGATATCACAATGGTGGATGCTATTGACTTTATGGCCCCAAGATCATTGAAGATAAGGACTTTATGCCCAATCCTGAAGCCGAGTGGTACTTTTTGTGCAAGGTAAGTGACACGTTCATGCCTCTTCCACCTGGCTACATGCCTGTTCTTGAGGATTAGTGACTTGTGCTGTTGGCAGTGTGGGCAGTTGGTGGAACATTTTGCATATATGTCAATTTATAACCTCCATGCATTGTAAATTGACTTTACTATGTCTGATTTCATTAGACCATGCTACCCACACCAGTCAATAGTGCTACAATATACAAGGTTGATTTGAATTCCATTGGAGTTCACAAATTTGCAGCACCAGGTGCAACAATCAACACTGCAGCTTGGTAGGATGTACACAAATATGTGTACACCACAGCCAAATGGGACAATCATCCCCTGAAGTGTCTCATGGTAGCACATACAGTAGTGGAGTGGATGGATGTTACAACCTCAGGATTCGTCCGTCTGACCCTGTAGGATTAGCTCAGCAGTGATGACCACTAAGGAATGACTCATGTACGATAGGATGACTGATATCTTTTCCCTTGATTACTGATGCCTCGTACCTCACTTATTAACCCCTGCAGAATACTTACTCAGCCATGATGTAGTCTTACTAATGGGTTCAGGTACCTACTTAGTCAGCAGACCGGTTCGCTTGTAAATAAGCGCTCAATGCGTAGCAGTAAAGGCTAAGCTCGACTTGGTCTTGGAATCTAGAAGTCTCATCTGTCTTACCTAAGCAAGACTTTCCACTTCCGTCATCTTCCCTTTCTTCTCTACCACAGACATTAGGACCGGTGTGACACCCGGTCTGATGCCATCCAGGAAAGCCTCCTGAGATCCCTGAAGACGCTTGCACTACATGGCCCTCTGGAGCTGTGACAATGGATGCAATGCAAACAGATGCACAACATTTTCAGTCGAAGATTGAAATCAGCCACACCTCCAGCAGTGGAGACACAACGCAAAAATGCAACATTTTCAGTCAGAGATTGAAACCAGCCACACCTCCATGGCAAAGCATGGATCACTGCTAGTTGTAAGTTAGAAAAGAGTAAGTAGATACAGTATTATAAACTTGTAATGTGATGATGCCATAGGAATGAATATGAACAACTGACAACTAAACAACATAACCTGAGGCACGAAAGTAGCCCCAAGCACTTTCTGGTGAGACATTTTGGCAAGCACGATCAATGACTGAGAAACTAAAGTCATCATTAAAGCATCGCAGATAACTCTTGATGGCAGAAAATGCCTGTTCAATCAGATTGAGATCGGGGGAATATGGTGGGAGGAAAATGATCTTGCAGTCTAAGGAAGGCATTAGTGTGTAGACTGTGTTATAGAATATATATACGAGCTTCATCTTCGACAAGAGCGCATACTTCTTCAGAGTGATGGATGACACAATTGTCCAAAATAAGGATGCTTCGGGGACCTGGAAATGGATTAGTGAGTAGAATCTAGATTCCAAATCAGATACTGCAAAATAAATGAGTAAATACATACCACTAATTCACAAAGAAACTTGAGGAACTATGCTGATGTGACTGAGCCAGGAATAATGTCATAAGTAATAATACCATCCAATGTTAGAACTGGAAGAATGGAAAGCCTCTGCCCATGGTGGAAGGATCGCCTCTGCATACACCGTTTCCCCACCAATGACCAACCCTTCAGTTGTGCTGATGTCTTCTTGTTGCGAGCTGATTCACCAGTGAATATCAACATATGAGGGTCAGTTACCACATCAGCAACTGTATTCATGAATGCTGAGTGGAGCAGATCGTTCCTTTCCAGTGCATGAACTGAGACCACCTTGTGAGAATAATGAAGACAATGCAGTGCCTTGAATATTGTCACAGATGAGACTAATGTTCTGTAATTTAGTGTTGCTGCGACTCAGCTAAAAGCCGGCTGATGAGCCAGAGTTGATCACGTGCACGGCTTGGCTGGCCGAGCTGATCATATGGGAATGGTCGACCATACTGGTTGTGACTCCAACTTGAGTCGCGACTTCTGGTCGACCAAGTCAGTGCTCACAGTGCTCACCAGGCACCAGCCCACCTTGCTGCCCGTACCTGGAAAGGGCACCCTCTCCTCTCCTCTCCCCTCTCCTCTCGTTTTGCCCCCTCTTACCTTGTCATCTGCTCATCGACCACCCCGATTACATCATCTACTGGCTCCGCGATGCTGACCTTGCTTATTACATGTGAAGTGTCGAACTTGAGCTCACTGGCAATACTGATGTAGCTTTATATGCGGTCGTAGATGACTACTTGGGGAGCACACACCCATTTCTCTGTCCGCAAAACTGCTTGCCATATGACCCGCCCCGAACGCCTGCACCTGCAAAACTTTCACTCACTTGCATACCCTGCTATGCATTTGAGGCCATCCGAATCATCTCAAGAAATTTCCATATGGGCCTGAGAGAACAACTCTATCAGATGTTTAACATATTGCTCTGCGTTTACGAATGATTACTGACAATGCCGCCCTCCGCCTTTACAGACTACAGGACTCCAGCCAAGTCCTTGCATGACTTGAAGGAGACTGATAATCATCCGCCACAGCAATACCTGTGCCCCTGCCCACACCCATGTGCACCAGGCCAAGTGAGTCTCTCCAGCCAGGCCACGCATCAAACCCTCGCTAAGCGCCCCACCCAGTGCACCATGCTGGAATGGGACATTCGCTGTCCTGACAACCCCAATATGAGAGGGGCTGGAAGTCCTGCCATCGGACGTCCAGACGGCAGCAGCAGCAGCCCACCCACCCTCATCCTCACCTCATGCCTGGCCCTTGTCCAAGGTGCACCGATGCATACCTCAGCCCCAAAGCGGAGTGTGTACATGAGGGTACGTACATGCATTCTTGCCAGAACCTCACTCACTGCCACCACTACCACCAGCACCAGCACAACACCAGCACCAGCAGCAGTATCACTGCCACCACCTCCACCCGGATCCAGACTAGCTCGGTAGCAGTGCCGTTGCTACCCCACCAGCACCAGGGCCAGCATCAGCAGCAGCACTGGTGCAGCCTCCACCAGGATGAGGACCACCAACAGTGCCATCGCTGCTCCCTCCAGCACTGGGGCCAGCAACACAAGCAGCGCCACCGCTGCCACCTCCACCATGCCAGCAGCAAGAGCAGCAGAACCATCACTGCCTCTGCCAGCACAACATTGGCACCAGCACCAGCATCGCCGCCGCCGCCTCCACCCAGACCCAGACCAGCATCGGTAGCAGTAGCAGCGCCGTTGCTACCCCATCAGCACCGGGGCCAGCAGCAGCAGCACTGGTGCCGGCTCCACCAGGATGAGGACCGTCAGCAGCGCCCTCGCTGCTCCCTCCAGCACCAGGGCCAGCAACACAAGCAGCGCTGCTGCTGCCACCTCCACCAGTGCCGGCAACAGCAAGAGCAGCAGCACCGCCTCTGCCTCTGCCAGCACAACACCAGCACCAGCATCAGCAGCATCGCCGCCGCCTCCACCCGCACCTGCACCAGCATCTGTAGCAGCACCTTTGCTACCCCACCAGCACCAGGGCCAGCAGCAGCAGCATCGCCGCTGCCTGCACCTGCACCCACACCAGCATCAGTAGCAGCGCCGTTGCTACCCCACCAGCACCAGGGCCAGCAGCAGCAGTGCCATCGCCATCACACCAGCACTAGGGCTGGAGCAGCAACAGAAGCAGCGCCACCACTGCCACCTCCACCAGCACTAACAACAGCAACAGCAGCAGCAGCAGCATCGCCTGCGCCGCTGGCAGCACCTCCACCAGCGCCAACAACACCAACTATGTAACTTAATTATACAGTACTGTATACATGCAGTCAATTGTCAGGGCAGGCCCTGTCATGTCACACAGACAACTAAGTTCCAGAATTCGAAATAAGTTGTGTGACTGAAGTTAACTGTCCGACAGCTGACTGTTCGAGTGTCAATCAGATAATCCATCAAAGCAAGTGTGAATGTGTACAATTTTTTTACATATATACTCCAACTGCCGACTCCAATCACTGTGCACGTGTTGGATATGGCATAGAATCCCACCCTTTTCTTTTTCTCTCCATGCACATCCATGCTCAAGCTCTCCCTTCTGTCTATCTCTTTCCTTCGGCACGTCCTCCCCTTGAAGCAGCATCCATGCTTTATCTTGCTGCCTTGACTGGAACGACTGTTGCACCCTACTCTACCTTTTTTCTGACAACCTCAAGTCTGAAGCAGCGCCTTCTGCCCATCTCCTTTCCTTCTGCATGTCCTCCCTTCAAGCAGCATCGACAAACTGTCTTGCCACCTCGAGTGGAACAGCCATTGCATCTCGCTCTCTACCTTTATCTTTTCGCCTAAAGACTGCAAGTTTCAAGTGGTCTCTTCTGCCATTTTCGCATTCTCAGCATTCCGCACAACTTCAAACTTGAGGAGCACAGTATGTCACCCTTCATTCTTTCTCCTGTTTAAATATATCATCGGTAGACCTCTTATTTTTGACCTCTCAACCTACACCTTTGTGGCACCCCCTCTGCCTTTGCCCTCTGCAGGCACATATGCGCAGTGTAGATGCTGTAGCCTGCGCCGGAAGCCCTTGGCATGACGCAGAGCATAGCTGGTGCCCAAGCAGAGGGACACCCTGGTCTGTGCTGACGTCTGGGTTGCACCACCTTCTTCTCATGTCCCCTCCTGGCCGCACCGTTCGCTGGTGGTCTACGCTCATGAGGTGATGTGGTGAAAGGTGTCAGGGCAAGAGCGGTGGCAGGCCAATCTGCAAGTATTGTTCCATTGTTCTCGTAAAAAGACCCAGTGGGCCACTGAGGTGCATACCTCTATGAACAGTTGTAATGAGAAGGACCCTGTGTGTGATTGCACCCCCCCACATGCAGCGCTTTGTCCTATCTGGGAGCCTTCATGAGAGCGATGGAATGGCAACGCTCTCCTCAACGATTGTTCACCAAGCTCTTTCGTGGCGCCCCCTCTTACGTTACTCAACCTCATTTGATGTGTACTGCGTTCTGCTCACAGACGTCCACATGCAGGTTAACAATCTCATTTTAGGCGCGGAGATGCTGGATTTGTCATGACTATTATTCATTCTGTACTAACACTCTTCTCAGGCTCGCTGGGCGTTTTCGGGCAATGGTACTATTTAGGAGTAGGCGGCATAAGTCAATGATTTCAATATCTAACAATTCGCTAATTCCGAGGATGACAATCAGACGGCACATGGAGTCAGGAAATGGGAGAGCCAGTCCATTGTATCTCACTTACACACAGCTATTTGGTTTGTGATCCATTTCCAGTCTCCATGGAGAATCTGATATCTTGTAAACAATCATGTAAACAAGCTGCATGACAAGGTGCTCGTGGCTTAGCTAATCATTATATGTTTTTTTCATGATTTGTTTTGGGACTATCGCATTCGCCTTATCTCTCTGCCTCTGCCATCTCACCTGGGTCCTTCGTATCTTGTTTACTCTCATTCCACCAACAATGCCACCATGACAAAAGCGTCACATCCCTCAGTTGCAGGCTCCCATGAGGCAGCCACTGTCACACTAGACTGGGCATGGTGGGTCTGTCTTCTGATGATCTGAGCGCGTCGCTCTCTTTGATGGGGTTCTAGAGGGTCTGGGGGTCTGCGTTGGTTCTCTGGGTTCAAGTAATCATCAAGCTCTATAGCCACGATTGATATCGCTTATGTGGGTTTTGTTCTAGAACGGGTGCGCTAGCACTATTGCAACTAGGTCTTTATTCAGACAGTATCTGGCAGCAAGATGCTGTGCTGTTCTGCTGTGTCTTGGATGGATTCAAGGATCTTCCTTGAATGCATAGAGTCTCTGAGTAGTCCAGGGTTCTGGTACCACGTCTTTAGTGGTAAATGCTGCTGAGTGAAGCGGAGTCGATCCCTAGTGATCTGTGTATTCTCCTGGTTCTGTAATGTCTCCTTTCTGGGGGGGAGACAAGGGCTGTTACTGCTTCAAGGTAACAGTTCGGCTCGAGCTTGAGCGGTGTGAAGAGACAATGCAGGCATTTCTGAGCAAGTTCTGGTGTTGAGGTTTCAATAAGTTCCTAATAAGGAACTGGTCTTTCTATATATGGCAGGTAAGAGTCGCGTCGGCTCTAAGTCGCTTTAGAAGACTCTTTCAAAGGCTTTGAAAGAGCTCAAGTGGAAGGAGATGGTTCTTTAAGCTTAGTTCACATGAGGTAGAATGAACAAACGGTCTTGTATTGTACAAGAGACCAAGCTTAAGGCTTAGGTCTCGCATTCTGAGGCTTTTATAGCCCTTGTGGCTACTGAGGCTGTACAGGTACTAAGGTATTACTACTAAGTGCCAATGGAACGCGTCTTAGATGGCTGGCATGTCCAGTGACGTGTCTAGATGGCTTGGGACGGCTTGGTGATGTGTCTGAGCAGCTAAATGGTAGGTACGTGTCTCAGCCAGTAAGTAAGTGTCAGTAGTCTAAAAGAGGCAAGTGAAACATGTCGGAGAATTAGTCTGTAGGTATTAGTAATGAGCTGAAAGGATGCGACATAAAGGGGGGGACTGTGGAACGTAATAAAGGTATAGTAATGTAGGTGTGAGGAGGTGGAGGAGGTTCCCAGCCAGAGTGTGAGAAAGTGGTTACCATAAAAGGTGAAAACTGATGTAAGCAAAGTTAGTCCGATACAAGTCCCAGTCCATAACAGCCACACCCCCATGTACAAGTCGAACAAGAGGAACAGTTCAATCTTGACATCTCTGGCAGTGATGATGACCATGATTCTGCCACCAACAGTCTTCACGATAACGTGGCTACCCCTGCTCAGAGATCTAATCTCGGGGTCAATAATCCTGACATGCCAACTTCATGCAAAGCTGGCACATCCGACATTCAATATTTTTTTGAAAGGCGTGGAAAATACAAGGTCTGTAAAGAGTGCGAGTATGTCTCCCTTCATGCTCATGTCTCAAATGATTACTAAATTTTACGCAGGAAAGTGAAAGCGGCAGACCCATCCAACTGGTCACAAGTCAAATATGAGTATTCACATCAAACATCAACTTCATCTCTCCGCCCTCATCTTAAAAGGCATCATCATGACCTTTATTTGACCTTGGCAGCGGAGAGAAACTGGCCAGTTCTATTGCCAGGACTTATGTCAGAATCTCGAACGCATGAGAGTGAGGCTGCTACATCACAAGATGATCGGCTCAACCACTTCGATGAACAGACCTTCTACAACGATCTGTTGAATTTTATTATAGCAGATGATCAGGTACGTTTCTTTCCATGCCATTTTTATTTCTACTAATCTTATTTTTTTTTCCCAACATTCAAGTCTCTGAACGTTGTGGAATGCCCCAAATTTCGAACCATTTTTCTCAATTTACGAAGCAACCTCAAGGAAACGATGATCCCGCATCGAACCAAGATGCGTGAATTAGCCCTCTGTTCTTGGAAAGAGTATTTCCAGGTCCTAAGACGTGAACTTCAAGTACGTATAGTAGACGCTCTTGTCAGATGTATTCTGATCTTATCCAGGCTGCGGGGGGGCGAGTCTCTTTTACAATGGATACGTGGTCCAATCGAAATCATCAATCATACATGGCAATCATGGCCCACTGGATTTCCAGCATCAAGGACTCAAACGCTTTGAAACTCAAGACAGCACTCGTCGCTTTTCACCACCTTTGTGGTGGCCATGATAGGAGCACACTTGCCAATGTAGTCTTGGAGCTTCTTGATAGGGCTGGTGTTACCGTCAAGGTACTGCGATTTTATTTACTGGGACGGATCATGATGTAGCTCTGATGCTTTATCTTGAGGTTGGGCATTCACTATGGACAATGCATCAATTAATGATTTGATGATGAAATCCCTTGCGGCACTGTTGGCAGCTCATGACATTCCCTTTGATGCAAAAGATTGCAGGATCATGTGTTATGCACATATTATTGATCTCTGTTCTGGGCACGTGATCAAAAGTATTGACAAGAGCGATGACCTGTCTGATGATGACAAGACTCTTATTACCTCTAATCCTATAGCATGTGCCTGTTCTGCTGTTAAGGTCATTCATGCATCAGGGCAGTGTTGAGAAGCCTTTAACGACATCATCACGCATGGCAATGCCAAAGGTTGGTTTAAGCAAGGGGATCCTCCCCAAATTATCAAACTTGAACCACTAGAGCTCTTGCGGGACGTGTGAACCAGATGGGATTCAGTCTACTACATGCTTGACAGGCTCCGCAAGATGTGCCTGGTATGATCTGATATTTCATATGCATATAAAGCGCTAAGCAATCTATGTAACAGGCAATTGATCACTACTTCGGTCTTCCCAACAACAGTGACTTAGCCAAATACAAGATCTCGCCTCAGGACTGGGCTGTTATGAAGGATGTTGAGGTTGTTCTCTGTGTCAGCAAAATGCATACGACTATGTAATAATCATCTGACTATACGTACCAGGTCACTCACATGGTGCAGAAAAAGATGTCCGAGGAGAGCACCCCGATCTTGTCTGATGCCATTCCTTCATTCGAGACGTTCATGACAACTTGGGAGAAACTTGCCAAAAAAAACCCCAGGTTGAAACCTATGATCAAACCTGGGCTAGATTTGGCTTACAAGTACTATGCTCGAATGGATCGCACTAACACATATATTATCGCAATAGGTAAGCAAATCGATCTCTCAGTTCAGACAAGGCTAACATTTGTCTGCAGTGCTGAATCCTGCGATACGTATGTCCTGGATTAAGGACAATTGGGGAACAGATTACAGTGCTATAGCCCAAAACATTGTTCAGAAATTGGTGGGTGGAATGCGTATCTCTTTTGATAGCGTGTCATCTTCTCACAGATGAATGAGTATCGTGAGAAGAGTGCTGATAATGAAGAACGTTCAGCACAGGCTAATGATGTGGGCGATGCAACTTGCCTTGCTGGGAAGAGGCCTGCGTATATTGATCTTGCAGCAGAATACGGGATCAACCTTGAGATGGACACTAGCGAACCCAGGCAAAATGCACAGACCGTTAGGGGTGAATACGATGCATATATTGGTGGTGCACTTTTGCCACCGAACGTCGACATGGTCAAATTCTGGGAGGTGCATAGATAACAATCTGATTTATTTTTACTGACCAAACTGTTTGCCGCAGATTAATCGCACTACTTTCCCCACTCTTTTTTCAATTGCGATGGACTAACCAATTCAAGCAAGTTCGGTCCCTTGCAAACAGATTTTCTCCTCAAGCGCTGAAACAGACATGAAGCGAAGGAATCGCATGAAGCCTCTTTTGATCGAGGCCCTCCAGATGCTTAAATTTCATCTAAAGAAGGAACGTCTCAATTTCACGAAGGCTTGGATGACGTCGAAGATTCAAATGATTGAGGACCATCTGGATGAGGACCTTCTGCTGAAGTTGCTCCAGAGTAGTAATTTTCAAGATGGTTTGGACCGTGCGATTAAAAATTGTATTGATAGTACCGAGGACATAGTCTTGTAGTGTAGTGTCCTCATATAGTCCTTATACTGTATCCATTTCTTTCCCAGCTGTCACTAGTCACAAATCTATATATTAATCAGATCGGGCCAGCACTTTCCGATGGCAGGTATGTGTGGGTGTGTGTGGGTCATGATCTCGCGATTGGTCATGCTTGATTGATGATCCTATTTGTGACTGTTTACCAGTGACCTTGAAGCACATCACTGCTACTGTACCATGCAAATGTGCATGTGCATGATGTAATAATTCCATCTTTTGGGCCAGCTGGGGTCATCACATGCTCAGTGATCTCCCTTCTTTTTGGCCCTGGCCCCTTGCATGCTTCCTTTCTGCATGCTGTCTGTATCTCGGCCAAATGCACCCACTTATTATCTGTCAAGTCTCAAGTCAACCTTTCTGGCCATTCCCCCTTCCTCGCACTACCATTGGTCAGTACATTTATTTCCTCACAGGCCCTCATGCCTTCTTAACTTATTGCTTTTACTACAGCATATTTATTTTAGGTTCACCTCCATGTCGCGTCAAACACCAGTGTCCCTGCAATATACCTACTGGGCCAAGGCCAATGGCTGGCAGCTAGGACATGTCATTCTGGCTGCAAACATCAACTCTATCCCCTCTCTGCCTCCTCAATCCCAAGCTGTCGTGAGGGTGGATGGCCTGTGGGGCGAGCACGAATGGACTCTCTACCCTCAGCCATATCGCCATGACGCTCCTTACCTTGCTTGGCTTCATCTTCCCCAGGAGGGTGTCCGCGACGTCCTCACATGCCCCATAGAGAAGAGGATGTGGCAGCCCATCCCTAAGAAAACAAATGCAAGGTTGCAGGCTGTCAAGGATGCCATGTCTGATCCCTTTCATGAGATTAGCACCATCATTCACTTTTCATCCATTCAATATCCAAAAATCGCTTACGCCCAGGCCTTTGAGGCCCTAGACCGACTCGAAAAAAAATTTGGGTCATGGTGCGACTTCGTCGAGGTCGTCAGGGCCCTCCAGTGCTGCCTCCTCGAACTCATTGCTTTCTCAGACTGGTGGAATGATGTATGCATTGGAGAGGGGTATCAAGCATCGAGTCGTGTGCCCACTCGTAGGGCAATTTTTGAAGACAAAGACACATTTACTGACCATGCTCAACAATCCATCGCTTGTCTCCTTATCCTCCCCAAATCCCTCTATGTCCTTGACCCAAAAAGACATGTTGATCTATCTCCTTGCACCTTGTCCCGGATGGACCTGATATCTATCCAACCTCTCCTACATGCCCTTCATGTATGGTATTATCCTCCCCATGTGAAGGATGTCTTCACTGAGTTTGAGACTGCTGCTCGGGGATACGCAGATCGCCTGGATCTCTTCAACCCGATGAGGGGTTCCAAGCGAATGCTGGACAAGGCTGCGAATCGGAGAGCTTATGACCCTTGCCTTCTTAGAACTCTGGCCAGCTGTAAGAACACCGTAAGTGGGGACCAGGGCATATTTGAGAGAAAACTTACACTCATTGAAGCCGCCCTGCCTAGCCCTTACAAACAATCAAGAGCTTGCACGAGTTTGCAATGCAGGGCCCCCACCTGAATGGTTCCCAAAACCCCAAAATATATGGAATCATGTGATGTTACATGTCAGCCCCATTGACCTCGGGAGTATAGAGTCACCCCACCGCTTTGCCCTTCCACTGGTCCACCTCTTTTGGGGTGGGAATGAGCAGAACCAGCAAAAGTCTTATTTTCACTATCTCATTCTCAAACATGAATTCTCGTTGCGCACTGAGAGCGGCCGGACAGGCCTGACTACTTGGGAGTGGAGGTCCATCCTGGGCAGCTCTTACTGGAAATTGGTTTGGCCGAATCTGGGGACCAAGGGCTCATCACAACCGTCAAACTTTGACCCCATGTGGTTTTGGATCCATGGTGGACCCCTTTTTTTTGACAACAAGCTGAGTGCAGCGGTCTCCTCAGGACGTGAGGTCAGATCTGCTTTACATTGCCATTGTAAGATTCAGATGGATACGGCCAGCAACGTTGAGATCTGACAGACGGTCTTGTACCACCTCAATATGGAGCACACAGTGGCAGAGATAAAGGAAATGGATTGTCTTCAGTTACCCTCAGACCACAAAAAACAATGGCAACAAGGTCAGTTGTCCGCAATCCTTGGGATGACAGACATGTGGGGCCCTGCCAGGGATGGCGGTGTGTTGCCTGACTTCTTCCAGGACAAGAAGGCATGGAGGGTTTGGCTCCGGGCTGCACGTGAAGTCATAATGGAGTGGGACAGCTTCGATGAGTGGGACTGGGATGGATTCTCAGACCCCAGGAAGATGGGGATCAACAGGCTATCCCAACAGGACTTCTACAGATTTTCTCTGCATTTCCTTATATTTTTCATCAAGTCCTTTGTCCCTCACCAATACTCTATCCTCCCATCCTTTACGGCCCCACCTGCGAGAATCACAAACAGAAGTTTGGAATGGGGATATTTTGATCCACATAAATGTGCTGTATATACGCATAGCCACAGATAAATGATTATCTGAGTCGATGAACATTTGCACTGAAACCGCTCCCCGGTTGCATTAGCATTGAAACGCAAATACATATACTGTACGTATGTAATGCAGACTGAATACACGTACGTGCACATGCAGGTCTCGGTAATTTTATGTGTCCAGATCAGTAGGTCCAGATCAGTAGCGAGTATATATTGGGCATCATTATGTGTGTAGAGATAATTTTATAATTGGCTTTTTTACTCTCCGACTGCCAACTCCAATCCTCCGTGCATGTGTTGGATATGGCATAGATCCTGTCCCTGGCCCTTTTCTTTTTTCTCTCTCTCCTCATGGCACGCTCAAGTTCTCCCCTCTGTCATCTCTTTCCTTTGGCACGTCCTCCCCTCGAAGTAGCATTGATGCTTTATCTTGCTGCCTCGACTGGAACAACTGTTGCACCTTACTCTCTGCCTTTTTGCCTGATGACCGCAAGCTCAAGCCGCGCCTTCTGCCCACCTCCCTTCCTTCTGCACGTCCTCCCCTCAAGCAGCATCGACACACTGTCTTGCCGCCTCAAGTGGAACAGCCATTGCACATCGCTCTCCACCTTTTTGCCTGAAGACTGCAAGTTTCAAGTGGTCTCTTCTGCCGTTGTCGCATCCTCAGCGTTCTGCATAACATCAAACTCGAGGAGCACAGTATGTCACCCTTTCACTCTTGCCCCTGTTTAAATACATTATCTACAGACCTCTTATTTTCGGCCTCTCAACCTACACCTTTGTGGCGCCACCCTCTGCCTTTGCCCTCTGTAGGCACATATGCGCAGCGTAGATGCTGTAGCCTGCACTGGAAGCCCTTGGTGCAACGCAGAGCATAGCTGGTGCCTAAGCAGAGGGACACCCTGGTCTGTGCTGACGTCTAGGTTGCACTGCCTTTCACTCATATCTCCTCCTGGCTGCACTGTTCACCGGTGGTCTACGCTCATGAGGTGATGTGGTGGAAGGTGTCAGGGCAAGAGCGGTGGCAGGCCAATCTGCAAGTATCATTCCATTGTTCTCGTAAAAAGACCCAGTGGGCCACTGAGGTGCATACCTCTGTAAACGGTCGTAATGAGAAGGACCCTGCATGTGATTGCACCCCCCCACATGCAGCGCTTTGTCCTATCTGGGAGCCTTTATGAGAGCAATGGAATGGTGACGCTCTCCTCGACAATTGTTCACCAAGCTCTTTCGTGGCACCCCCTCTGCCTTTGCCCTTTGTAGGCACATATGCACAGTGTGGATGCTGTAGCCTGCGTTGGAAGCCCTTGGCACGACGCAGAGCGTAGCTGGTGCCCGAGCAGAGGGACACCCTGGTCTGTGCTGACGTCTGGGTCGCACCACCTTTTACTCATATCTCCTCCTGGCTGCACCATTCACCGGTGGTCTATGCTCATGAGGTGATGTGGTGGAAGGAGTCAGGGCAAGAGCGGTGGCAAGCCAATCTGCAAGTATCATTCCATTGTTCTCGTAAAAAGACCCAGTGGGCCACTGAGGTGCATACCTTTGTAAACGGTCGTAATGAGAAGGACCCTGTATGTGATTGCACCCCCCACATGCAGCGCTTTGTCCTATCTGGGAGCCTTTATGAGAGCGGTGGAATGGCAATGCCTTCCTCAATGATTGTCCGCCAAGTTTTCTTCGCTCTCACTCTTTCGTGGCAGCCCCCTCTGCCTTTGCCCTCTGTAGGCACATATGCGCAGCATAGATGCTGTAGCCTGTGCCAGAAGCCCTTGGCACAACGCAGAGCGTAGCTGGTGCCCAAGCAGAAGGACACCCTGGTCTGTGCTGATGTCTGGGTCACACCGCTTTTTTCTCATGTCTCCTCCTGGCCACACTGTTCACCAGTAGTCTATGTTCATGAGGTGATGTGGTGGAAGGTGTCAGGGCAAGAGCGGTGGCAGGCCAATCTGCAAGTATCGTTCCATTGTTCTCATAAAAAGACCCAGTGGGCCACTGAGGTGCATACCTCTGTAAATGGTTGTAATGAGAAGGACCCTGCATGTGATTGCACCCCCCCACATGCAGCACTTTGTCCTATCTGGAAGCCTTTATGAGAGCGATGGAATGGTGGCGCTCTCCTCAACAATTGTCCATCAAGTTACCCTTTGGCTTCGCAACCAACTCTTTCGTGGCGCCCCCTCTGCCTTTGCCCACTATAGGCAGCACTGAGGCTGTGGCCTCGTTTCATATTTTATCTTTCATTTAATGATGCCTGCTTTTACTCTGGACGTTTTTTAAGTATGATGTTTTCTTTATAATGACTCTTAATTGACTATTCCTAAACGTATGGCTAGAAGTTCTCTTTTGCGACTGGCAGTTCCATGAAAATCTTAAAACTTACATAGCAGAAAAATGTATCCCATCTTGCATATATCAATTTCGTTCAGAGAAATGTCTTTCCCTTAGTGCGATGGAGTAAATATTGCGATGCCAACGGCATGGACATACCCTTGTAACTTGTATTTTCTGAAATGAGAAGAGATGGGATTATGTAACTGTGCTGGTTATGTAACAAGTTGCTGTTGAAAATTGCAACCTTGTCCTCTGTCTTCTGTGCTGTGAGTAACACTGCTATAGTAGCGCTTAATGCCTTGGAGTATATGTGCTCTGTGATCTGACTTGTCTACCAATCACTTTAAGGGTCCTTACATGGAGATTGTTCGAATAGGCAGGGGGTTCAGGTTGCAAAAAAGGCTGGTCTCAACAGCTTCTCGTATGTCTGAGGAAACATCATAACATTCCTCTGTGTTTGACTCACATGCTTGGGTGAATAGATGATATATATATTGCTTGTGATGTTCTGTCTGGGAAAGTCGTCATCCTTAGATTCGAGCCATTGGGGGGAAAGTTCAAATCCCTAGAGCACGAGCATCTCGTCTACAAGAAGGTTAAAGGAGGGTGCGGCATCGCTCCCGTATACTGGTTTGGCATGGAATCTGGTTTCAATGTTATGGCAATCGACCACCTTGGCCCATCTCTTGAGGGTCTCTTTGTTCACTGTGGTTTTCGGTTTACGATGAAAACGGTTTTGCTCCTTGCTAAGCAACTTGTAAGTCAATCTTTTACTTCCAAGGCCATAATTGACAGACTGACATGTGCTATGTCTAGCTTAATCGTTTGCAGCACGTTCATTCCTGCAACTTCATTCATTGTGACCTCAAGCCCAGCAACATCATTATGGGTCTCAACAACAAGGCCAACTTGGTGTACCTCATCAATTTTGGACTATCAAAGGAGTTCAGGGATCCCAATACATGCATGCATATTCTGTACAAGACCGGTCTTGGCCTCAGAGGATCCGCTACTTTTGCATCTATAAACAGCTACTTGGGTTTGGAGCTTGGAAGGCGAGATAACTTAGAGTCCCTTGCGTATACCTTGTTCTACTTTCTTTGGGGCTCCTTACCGTGGCAGGGCCTGGGACAAAAGGGGTGGGCAATTCTGAAGAGTAAAGAAGGAATTACCACACATGACTTATTTCTAGGCCTCCCAATGGAGTTACGCAATTTTTTTGAGCACATTCACTCACTCTCTTTTGACAACAAGCCCAACTATGACCATTTTTGCAACCTTTTCGATGATCTCTTATTACGCGAAGGATTTCAGAGTGACACTGCATTTGATTGGGATGTCACTGGCGATAACCGTGAGACCTTTGAAGCTGTCCCTCAGTATGAAACTTCAGTTCCCGGGCGCTGCACAGGGTAAGTACCATACCCACCACCTGATTATCATTGCGAAGGGTCGTACACAGCTTACGCCCTTGCACTAGCAGGAACGCGTTTAAGTCACACCAGGCCTGACAGTTACTTGCCCCAACCACACGTTGTGCCCCCCCAGCTCCCACTCATTTCTTGGACCCCTGACAGAATCCTATCTCCTAACATCGTAACACCACGAATATAGTAGGTCATACTCTGTACAATCATTGTACCATGATGTTAGCACACCGAAGTTCTGTTGTCTGTATGGTAGTTTTCTTAAGTGACAATGATTTGACCATGAGCCCGAGCCCAATCCCTTTCCCACGATGACATGCTACATGCACATGCACAGAAGTCAGCTCCACATGCGTTACAGTGAGCATCATAACAACTTGATTTAGACGGTTATCCACTGCATTCGAACTATTTACCCGCTCAATTCCGCATATCCGGCAATTATCCTTGGTGCACCTCTTCACCTCACTTCCAGGTGGAGGAACAGGTGACATCCGACTACCTGCTCAAAATCTTCTGAGTGTTGATCCCACACATGCCCAAGACCGTTGCAAAGTTTGGCAACGAATTACAGCCTGCATTGCAGCCCATGATCTTGAAACCATTGATGGCAGGTGGTGTCCAGGTGGGCGACTGAGGTGATTGGTTGATTTAGTAATTCAAATATCCAGGCATTGCAGGAAACCATGGCATGTTTATGTGCAGTTGTCCAACCTTGACACACGACTTCACTCAGCAGCAGCACTGGCGCCGCCTCCACCAGGATAAGGACCACCAGCAGCGCCATCACTTCTCCCACCAGTACTGAGGCCAGCAACACAAGCAGCACTGCCGCTGCCACCTCCACTAGTGCCAGCAACAGCAAGAGCAGCAGATCTGCCGCTGCCTCTGACAGCACAACACCAGCAGCAGCATCGCCTGCGCTGCCTCCATTAGTACCAGCACCAGCACCAGCATTGCTGGCATCCTCCACCAGCGCCAACACCACCACTGCCACTGCTTCCACCAGTGCTGTCACCACCCCACTAGCATCAAGGCCACCAGCAGCAACACCAGCCACAGCAGTGTTGCTGCTTGTGAGCAGCTTCAAGCTGAGCTGTGACAGGACTAGATAAAAGGAGGTAGAAGCATGGGTGCGAGCAGGATGGATATTGATTTAGATAGAGTATTTATACTATTTGTATGTTTTATAGAAGAAGTATCAAAGTTTTTTGTTGTAAGTAGCGTGACAATGAAGCGTCGGAAGGAGCAGAAGTGTTATCGGAAGTCCGGGCGGAAGTCCGGCATGGGAGTCCTGGGCAACATCAGCTTGGGTCGACCAGAAGTTGTGACCTGGTTGAAGCCATGGCCCAAATCAGGAAAGTCGCGACTGGACCAGTCGGATCTGAGATAAGTCGCGACTTTGGAAGTCGACCGGTGGCTGGTTGGACCACGGCAACACTATAATCTGCGTTCATCAAGAAGTTGCTTTTGAATCTTATCAAGATATATTGAAGGCCTGCGAGTAAGTAATGCAACAATAAATTTGAGGTCACCATGGGAAAGCTCATGCTGTCGGCCACCCCTGCAAGCATGAGGGTTATGCGAAATGCTATAAACTTCATGATATTGGAGTGTCTTGTAGACCAAGGACTTTCCAATGTCAAGAAGATCACAAATCTCCTTGACACTGAGCCCCTGCTCATGGAGAAGGACAGGAATCTTGTCCTTTATGTCTACAGCAACAGTGTAATATGGCATGAGTGGTCAATGACAGTATCAAAAAAAAAAACTTATTTGGGGTTGCATCCAAACTGTGACAAATAGGTATGTATATATTTTATTCTGGAATTCCCCTCATTATTTCATTGTTGAAATGTCACAAGCCAAGCTGATGCAAATAGAAGCCAAATAGATACATATAGCCCTTTTTTTTTTCAATTCCCTACTATTTGTAAAACCACTGTAAGACAATGTTGAGGACCAAGCACATTCCATCCCATCTGGAAGAGCCAGTGTGGTTCTTGGATCTAAGTGTTTGTTATCAGTCATCATAATGGCAAGCACACCCTTATATCCATAGGTTTTAGATGCAAGAGGTGTACAATATGCTTGCTGGAATGCACATAGCACCCTTACAGATATGCATTGCTGTAGATGCAACCCACGATGTGACCTGGCATGCCCTAATGAGTCCACCTCTGCACACACCCTCCTCTCATCTTTCAAAGCCCCAGATGGCTGCAAGTTGGCCAGTTCCAGCTCAGTCACAGTGTTTAGTGGAGACTAATCAGTCCTGTGCTTAACTTTGACCATGTGGTTCCTGGATTTTTATCTGCTGTCTCAGCCACAATTGCACCCCAGCTCAAATGCAAGGAGCATGCCATTCACTCACCAGAATGCTCTCAGGTAGACACCAGGCATGACTTAAAGGGGTTGTCTTACCTATGTGTATATATGCATGCCCTTTAAGTCCTTTATTGCTATGGTACTCTCCATTGTTGCAGATGCATGTGCACACTACTGCTCTTTCCTCCATTGTGGCACCAGCCTCTGCATGGCCTTACATTTGCTGCCTGCCTTGTATGAAACAAGTGCCCACCCTGTGCACCACAGGAATGGCAGAAGACTGCACAGATGAAGAGGCGGACAGTGGGGGTGCCACAGATGCCCCACATAAGGATCCACTTAACTGCCCATCCCATCCCCATAGCCTGCACACACACACATCATATGGTGTCCCCATCACCCTCGCAGTGCCCACATATGAGGGTACACAACACTACTCAACCTGCCCCCAATTGCCCACCTTATGTGTACATACAGCATCTTATGGTGCCCCTGTTGTGCACCCCCTTCTGCCACTATGCCCCTGAGTGCATGCAGAGTCTCCATTGTGCCCTCCTGTCCAATGTGCCCCCCTTTATTACCATACTGTGCTTTGTGTTTGCACCTGCACCACTATCTCAGCCTTAGAATTTGCTTGTACTGTCTTTATTTTTTTTTACACTAAATAAATGACTTTGATTACTGCTGTTACTAAAAGAGTTAGGGTCTGTTCGGTAGAGATAATCCCAGATTATAAGCCAGATTATACACACAACTTTTCTGCACTGTGACAGTCCAAAAATGGCAGCGTAACTTTATTTCTGCATCTGCCAATCAGCATGGTTGACCAACGTCATCGTGCAATCCAAGCAGCAGCTGTCTTTGTTTATACTCTTATTAATGGAGCCATTATGTTCACACAGCCTCTATATGCAAAACTACCATATCATACTTCAATTCTCACCGGTGAAAATTGGGTGCTTGAGCTGTTGAATGGACACCCAGAGTGGATGCACACAGAATTGGGAATGTGTGTCCCGGTGTTCCACCAGTTGGTTCTTGAACTCCAGGAGGTTGGTGTGTGGCCATCAAAGCACATTTCCTTGGAGGAACAACTGGCAATATTTCTGTATGCCTCAGTCACTGGACTATCCATCTGGCACCTTGGGGTCAGTTCGGTAGCTGCTCTCTTGACTTTTCCTGGAAATTCCTGGACCGCTTAAGATGCTTACATAACATTTCTGGGAGTTTCCATGGGTCACCATGTGATGCAGGTCTTCAACGTGACATGAGATTTCTCTTTTGGGTTTGCTAGAGTTTGCTTAGATACTCACAGCCATGTGATGTGTGATGCATAACACATGTGATGCATATGTGACTATGACTATGAGGGGTGGCTGCGGAATATTTGTTTCGTGGGAATTTGTTTGAAGATTCTTCACATCACTGCTCCATCATCATGGTTCAAACACGCTCATCCCATAGCCCCCCAGGATCTGAGGAAGAACATGTTTCATTGCCAGCTTCCCAACCACAATGGGCTAGGTGGACCCTTGCCAAGGAAGAAACATTCATCTTGTTCCTTGCCAGGCAGAACCCAGGCGATAAGCAAAACCAACGTATGTTCAAGCCTCCCGTCTTCACAGAGGCAACCAAACACATCAAATCAGTTCATGGCTCTCCACTTAAGAGTGTCACTTCATGCACTAGCAAGTGGAGGAAGGTATGTTATTTTTTTTGTATGTGTTCTACCCTTTATCCTGATTTGTATGATTAGTTGTATGATGCCTATGAAATTGTCGTCAAGCTGAAAAATTTGTCGGGCATCCATTATGATGATAAGAAGGGAGTGGTTATGACAGTGGCGATAAGGCAGCAGTGGGCTGCACTGGTCAAGGTACGAGCATACTGTCTAGTCTGTCAATGATCCTGATCATTTTTAGGCAAATCCAGGCTTCTTAAAGTATGAAAATCGTGGCTGGGAACATTATGAGGCCATGTCATCGTTCCAACCATCGGGGGCCACAGGAGATTTTGTCCATCAAGGCTTGCAACCGCTATCAGAACTTGGTGATGGGCCCTCATCCTTTTCAAACCAAATCACCCCATCGGCGGCTTCAACTTATTCCAACATCTCATCAAACTTTACCTTGAATGAAGCTAAGCGGAAATTGGCTTCTCTTGGTATTTCTGGCCGATTGTCTCAGTCAGGCAAAAGAAAGAGAATGGAGGATAAAAAGGTGGAGAGCCAGGCACAATTGGACACTATTGTAGGAGCCCTCAACAAACTCATTGATACAATGTCCAAGCCTCCGGTTTCACATGTTATGTCACGGCGCGGCTAGCTGCTAGGCTACGTGAACCGCGGGGACATCAGGAGCAACGGGAGAAGCC
>QLOT01020735.1:0-13019 GCA_003313875.1 Russula aff. compacta | reverse complement strand
AGGGGAAGAGATCCATGAAGTCGGAATATCGATGTATCAGGGAGCAACGGTGAATGAACTTCTACATTATCATCTTCACCCTCAGTCTGCGCCGCCACATCATCGCTTGATTCACTGCTGTCATCATCATCCCCCAAATTGGAGCCCCCAAGTAGACGCCAGTGGAAATCCACCGAGTCAGTGCAGCTGAGAAACACGATAACTTTGAAGCTCCCCCGACCACCATGTCGCGAAAGCAAGGACCGAAGTAGGGCAATAAGTGTGACCAGTCGTAATTTGAGTGGCACAACGATGTATTTCTGTAACAGCTGCGACGGTGGGGTGAACTTTGCCTCCGTTGCGGACACCGCAGAGCCCTCCGTAATACCGGGAGCTGGACCAGGCAGATCTACCTCAGTCGCCTTGATAATGATCGGGTTTTGAAGGGCTGTGCCGGCTAAGACCTGGACGTCGTCACGCATCGTCGCGGAGCAAAGAATCGTGCGTCTCCTCACACTCCAGTCCCAGCCGCAAACCTCCATGCTCCGTTCCCCTTTTACCGCCTGCATTGCGAGCTTTCGGCTTCCCTCCATACACGCGAGGATCCCTTTGATCGTGTCCGCAAATCCGAGTTCCATGAGCCGGTCGGCTTCGTCGAGCACCAGCCAACGACACTTGCTGACATCAAACGAGGACGTGTTTTGAAGATGGTCGAGCAGACGGCCCGGTGTTGCGACTAAGATCGGTATGCCTTTGCGAAGGCGGGCTTTCTCGTGACCCCGTGTCGCTCCACCTGTCAATAGCCCAGAGACTAGCCAGCGAGTGAGTCGAGTTCCGTTATTTTCTTCATCATCAGGTGCAGCATCCGGCGGACGTAGACGGAGCTTTAACAGCACCTCGAGCACGTCCGATATTTGCTTGGCGAGTTCACGCGTCGGAGCGATGATAATTGCGAGCGTCCCTATCGAGCGGTCAATGTACGAGTTCGTGCTTAGAGGGAGAAGGTCGTGGAGAATCGGAAGGAGGTATGACAGCGTCTTTCCTGAGCCTGTCTGGGATTGGATGAATGCGTCTCGCCAAGAAGGCGGATCGCCATACGAGAGAAGGGCCAAAAGTGAGGCGCGCTGTATCGAAGTAGGCTTCAGAATGTTCATTTTTGTTGTGAGGTGGGTTATGATGAGGGGATTAAGGCCGAGTCCGGTGAATGACGAAGAGTCAGTGAGTGGAGCGTTACTCGGCTTGCCCGGTACATTTAGCACAGTCGGTGGAAGCTTGTGTTCAACCTTCGGGTTAGAAGAGAACAGCGAAGATATGATTTGAGTAGGTGGGCGGGGCCTAGGGTGTGCTTGGGCTACAGGCTCAGAAGGAGATGTCATAGATGGGCGGCTGGAGTCTCTCCGTGGCCGCTTAGGTGGTCGCTCATCCTTGCTATCAGCACTTGCATGGGAGATATTTGTGGTGCGCGCCCTTCGTTTTTCGATTCTGTTTGACTTGAGTCTATGGGTAGTAAGTACAATACAGTGTGTCAAGACAGGACCACCCGGCGCACCTGTCAGTCCACCGGCCACCCTTCTTCTTGGCAGGTTCCCTCCTTGTCGATGGTCCTTCCCCGAGTGCAAGATTTAACACCAAAGTATCACTCATGTAATTGGATTATCCACCAAAAATGTAGATGAGTACGATGAGCACGAAAATATCAGCTAGCGCTGAAGCGCTGAACTCGCCCTCAGATCGGAGCGCGTCACGTGCCCACGATTATGAAATAGACGCGCCTGCTCTGCTGCAGAGCAGAGAGATACGATGACATGATGGCGAGGCGAGGAGCAGTTAGTTAGAGATACGACTGGGTAGTGGACGGGCGACGGTGAGTTTACAGTCTTTTTTCAACACACAATAAAACTGAGGAATTTCCCAGTAACGATTATCTCTAGAGAATGACTTTGTTCTGTGTGCAAGCGTGTATCGGACAATCGGTGTACAGTGCACACCTCCTTTCCGCTCCAAGTTCCCCATTTTTACTCAGCTTTGCTCTTGAGAGCCGGCTTTATTTCATTCAGAACAAGATGCTTGTATGGCACATGGTCATTCTCAACCAACTCTCCCGTGTGAACTCGTTTTGGTTCACTTTCCAGATCCAGTCAAAAGCACGACGCTCAATAAACATCCCGCCAGCCAGTAGAGCACCACCAGAACTCAACATACTCAACAGCCGTGGTATAGTTTATTTATTTAGGCGGGCTGATCAAGACTTGGCTACCTATGCCTTGTTCCTGTGTCAGGTGAATTTACCCGTTCACCAGTCGGTTGGCAAGCCGGAGGTGCGTATGAGGCAACTACACCACGAAGCATTACTGCATACAGTATAGTGGCTTCCTGGCGGGTCGCGCACGATTGTGCGGTTTGCTGGGTTGTGGTCCCGTCTTTTTGCATTCCTAACCGCCACCGGATTCGGATGAGATCACCCGCCTTGTACGAGCAGCGACGGAAATGCCAAGGGTCAGCCAGAGAAAAATGCCAACATCCTGGTGTATCTGGCGTGTTGCATGTTGCAGAAAGCTGGGGCGGGGCAACAGCCGCATTGCAGGGAGGACGAGCTTAATGTGTTGATGAGGCGGGGCTGACTCGAAGTAAGCACCTGCCTTTGAATTCCCAACCCTTAGGGACGGCACTTAAAATGCGAACCCTTTGCTCTCCTCTCTCACTCCCTTGGTGGTCCCCGAGTCCCCAGACTTTCCGTCCTAGCCGTCCTTGGCCCTCAAACCTTTCCACTCCTTTAGTCGATTCCTTTGCCCCGATAATGAACTTTCAAATTCGCGTCTTCTTTCTTGCTATCCTCACAGCGCTCGCCCTTGCCCGTCCTCTACCGCGCGATTCCGCATCGAGTGGTACGTGTACACCCCTAGCAATCCGCTGACTTCCTTGAACTTCCTGTAGACATCGATATGTTGAATTATGCGCTCGCTCTGGAGCATCTCCAGAATGCTTTCTATTCAGATGGTCTTTCCAGATTCACTCAGAAAGACTTTGTGGACGCAGGCTTCCCCTTTTGGTCGTATGGCCGACTCAAGCAGATCGCAGCTCATGAGGCTGCTCACGTGGAGCTTTTGGAGAGAGCTCTTGGTGACAAGGCTACGAAACCTTGCACCTATAACTTGTGCGTGGCCCTGTGCGATTCCCTATTTCTTCACCCGTGGTTGACCGCCCGATGTTGCATCGTCCAGCCCTTATGAAGATCTCAAGTCCTTTATTACTTATAGCCATGCCCTCGAGGTACTTGGCAAGTATTTCATTGTCGCTGACTACACTGGTGTCTCACGCTATGTTCTATACAAGCTGACTCGGCATACATCGGCTCATTGAAGTACTTTGAAGACAAGGTACGCTTGCCTCTCTATGCTCCATTCACCAGTGATGACTGCGGAAGCAAAGGAATATGCTCTGGCCATAGGAACAATCCTCTCTACAGAGGCCCGCCATTCTGCTTGGCTCGACTCTGCTATCCAGAAAGGAAGCGCATGGAGCGGCCCATTCGATGTAATCTAATCTTAACGTTTAGCGACGTAATCAAGTGCTAACCGCTCCTCATTGCAGACCCCTCTTGATCTGAAACAAGCCATTACGGCTGCATCACGTTTCACCACCTCGTGCCCTCCTACGAATCCCCAGCTACCCGCCACTCCATATGCTCAACTCATGCTCCCTGATCGCGCTAGCGTGAAGCCGGGCTCGACGACACAGGTCGACTTTATGACACCCAGTAGCCTCGATCGTTCTACCACGTTGTATGGCACGTTCATGAGCGGGCAGGACGCCCTCATCGTACCCCTTCTTGATGGGGGGAAGAGCGTCAGCATCCCTGACGATTTGCGTGGCGTCGCCTATCTCTTTATTACAACCGATGCGAATACCGTGGATGATAGTAAGATAATTGCGGGCCCTGCGTTGCTCACGTTTCCCGTTAACTCGAATGGGGACCTTGTGGGGGGGATCGTTGTAGTCGACGCGTAGTTGAAATGGCGACACAATTTCAAAGTGTGTAGAGACCGCGATCTAGGATAATCAATACTTTCATTTCTTATTATTGATTCATGTATGAGTGTCCTTCGAGAACGTCTCCGATAAGGACTGTGACCAACCCATGCCGCCTTCAACTGCGCGGCGGCAGTCTTCCGTCGACTGACTATCGAGAACATTGGACACGGCGTTGCTTTGCTACTACTAGCTGGATGTTCAGTCAGAGTTCTTGAAAGCCCCCGCACATTACCCCAGCACTTTACGAGCGACAGCACAGCAGGGATGTGGAGGAGAAGGGGCCCTAGACTGGTGGATCTCAGATGTATTGACAATGGGACACTGAGTCGGGATACGGGCCATCAATAGCCTGCACGACCAAAATCAGGAACGTAATGTGGTGTTTGCCTTGACAGGGATTTGGCAAAGGGGTTACAAAGTGGAGCGTGTACCGTGATCACCTAGCCAAGTTTGACCTCGGTTAGCCGGGGAGGGAACAGGGATTTTTTTTTCCCTTGTGCGAACGCGCCGGAACGGTAGAGAGCAAGGGGAGAGCCAAAGGGCGATCCAAACCTCATTGGGCTGAACTTGACATTTGCCAGTGGTGTGTAGGTGTTGGGTAAAGACGTAAACAATCAGGGAGCCTAAATGGCCTAAAGACCGGAAGCGGAGAACAATAAACGTGTAAATGGTCGTCCGCAACGGATGTTGAGGGAGATCACTACATCATCTGCATTGTTTAGCCATTTTCGGGAAACTTGTCGCCTGTCTTTTCCGTACAGTATTGGTTGTGCAACAGCCTTCACACTTGCGCCTCTTTTACGTGTGGCAGGACTCGGAAAAGGTGAGGGCACGAATAAGTTCTGACTTGTTTATACGTACAGCGGGCTCGCATATGATGGATCCTATGTGGGACATCAATGATCGGCTTTAAAACCATGCCCTGAGCCTCAGTTGAAGTACTGTAGACTACGCAACGAGGACTTATACTATAAAACAACGTGATAGATGCGGATAGAATGTGCGCGTGCGCCAACGCGTGACCGTGTGACCAATTGGCAGGATGTCGCGTCGCGTTGGGCGACGCTTGGTGACCTAGTTTCTCAGGCTCGCCGAACAAGTTGTCAACAAATTTGAAGACATAGAACCGATTTTATCTTCATGTCGGGTGCAGCAAACCCCACCCATGAGGTGCATCGTGGCGATATTCCTTATCAACCACCATTCGCACGCTCCGCCTCGCCAAATGACTCACTAACAACGGCATATGGGGCAGATGAGACGAATCTATCAGATAAGGACCTCTCAGAAGATGCATTCTCGGACAAGGTGCTTGCTGGGCTGCACATCCACGAGAAACGCGAAGAGGAAGAGCGTGCAGAGGTACGACCTCTGATAATGCCCCGCATCCGCCGTGGAGCGAGCACCGCTGTCAATGGACAAATGGAGGAGAAAGGTGAGGCAGTACATTGTGGTTATCCGTCTGAAGTGATGAGAGCCACGACTGATCTCACTTTGTATGAAGCGATGTTTGATCAAGTTATGCGCTCTTTGCGGTGGCACATCGAGGAAGTGGAGGAAGAGGACACGATCGAGAACATGCTGCAACGTCGGGTCAAGGCTGCGATAGAGACTCAGCCATCGGCAAGTGAGACGCTCACTATTATGGAGAGCATGATGGATGGAACCTCCAAGTAGAGGCGCTGTATAGGCGAAGTGTTAGGCGAAGTACGTACACGTGATCGGATATACGTTATATGCTAGGCACGGGGACGCGTTATTTACCCTTGTTTGGTCGGTGTTCATATCCCGTTCTACGCCGCGGTGTCGTGTCGCGTCGTGTCGTTGTTCTTGACCTCTTACCGTTGTGGTCCTCACCACCGGGGAACGCTCAGGCATATAACTTCCCTTCTGTGTATAATTAGCTTTTCCTTTCATTTCATGATGCCTCCCGAACAATCCCCATCTGATCATCATTCAACTGACATTTTCTCCCTTTCGGATCGGATTCTCGCAGAGAAGCTCCAGTTCGTTAAGGAGGTGCGCTTCTCCATCTGAAACTGATCATCACCGCCTCCTCATCCTTCCGCTTAGATTGGCTTTGGAAACTGGGGCAGTGTTTGGCTATGCCAGCCAAGACTCCCAAAGAGTGTGAATGACACCAAACTCGCGGTGAAGCTCGTGCACCGATCCAAGACGACCTCAACAGCTGCCCGTGTTCGATCACTGTCAGTGACCTGTTTTACAATATCATCCTGTATCCCTGAAGTTTTTCACTCAGGTGGAACGAGATGAAGGTAGTCAGGACATTCAAAGACGATCCTCACCCTTCGATCGTCCCTTTCCATTCATTCATCATTACTCCTTCATACGCGCTCATCACAATGTGAGTACAATTTGTATATATGCGGCCAATGGTGACGCTTCGCGATGGGCATGATCCTCACCCGTCGTAAAATGCGCTTGTTCTGACGTGCGGTTTCTTCCAAGGGAATACCTCCCGGAACTCGTCCCCGTCGAAGTACCGGAGAGCAAGGCCAAAGAGTGGTTTTATTCACTTCTCTCTGGCGTCCAGTTCCTCCATTCTCGCGGTGTCGTGCATAACGACATCAAGTGAGCCTCGCATTTTACGTCTAAATTGGTGTAATGGTTGACGAGCGTCTAACTCAGACCTGCCAACATTCTGTTGTCGGAGCGACAAGTGCCTGTGTTGGTTGACTTCGGCTTCGCGGAAAAGTACGACTTGGACAAGGGGAGGGCTTTTCGTTCCAACCTTACATACGGCACTCCAGAGGTATGTTCAGTTCCCTCTAATTATTTATGTCCATTAAGAATTCTTTGAAGTACTTGTCCCCTGAGCGAGCGAGAGGCCTTCCACATGATACTCGCAAGGCAGATATTTGGTCCCTTGGCGTCACATTCTTTGAAATCCTCATTGGGCGAACGCCATTCGAGCATACCGAGGGCGAGCCTTTTACCACCAAGGCTGCATTAGAGGATTACTGGGCACGAACCGTATGTTGACTCTTGCGTGAAGTGATCCTTTACTTATGACCTGGGGTGCAGATGCGTGGAAAGTGGTTTGGCAGCTGGAAGATGTCCAAAGGCGTAGAGAAGATGCTGCATCGTATGATTCAGCCAAATGCTGATCTGCGCTACACGGCGCCGGAGGTTCTACAAGATCCCTACTGGGAGTCACCACTGCCTTCTCCCGGGAACAAAAAGACAGCAAGTAGTGGGACCCCAGATAGACCACCAAAATCGCGCAATGTCGTCTCACCCTGGTCCTCGCGCCGTGCGTCCAAGGCTCCACAACTTGAGCACGAGCAGACGAAGAAGAAAGACCATGACAAAGAGAATGCAAGTGTGATTGTGTCCAACTCAAAGAAAGCTCCAACTCGGCAGCGCGTGCTCTCAGGAACGGATGGTACGCTCTGCATTTCCCTCGTTAGTGGACGTAAATGACCGATAACCAGTCCTTGGCTTAGCGAAAAGGCGACCCAACGTCAATGCGCATTTGGCCACACCACCGCGTCCAAAAGAGAACATGTCTGGAGCCAAGAAGAGACCCCCAAAAGTTCAAGACAAGGAGAATGCCGTTGTCCAACAAAAGGTCATTCCACGCAAGCAACCGTCAGCACGTGGTCTAGCTCGCAAGCCTTCTGCTTTAGGAGATCGCACAGTCCAGATGCGTAACGCTGAGAACTCACGGACTGGTCCCCTTGACAAGAGTGTCAGTGAGATGGATAGAAGCAACGGCAGTGTTCGTAATCGAATGCGTGAGTGGGAGCTCGAGCGCGCAAGGCTACGGGAGATGGAGCGCGTGGGTGAGTCGGACACCCAGGATGCCGAAAAAGAGACGGAGCTTCCTCTTCCCGTTCGAAAGCCATCACGGCTCCGCGCCACCGCGTCACCGGTACCCCCGTCGCCGGGTATGGTTTTTCATTCTGAATCCGCTCTCGTTGCGTAGTGACAGTCATTGCCACAGATGCGCACTCTTCACCGATAAGGCCAAGTGATCCTTTCCCACGGACCATATCTGCAAGGCTCTTCAAGCCAGCTAGGGAATCGAATGCGCCACCCACATCTATGCCGCCTTTGCTAGGTACGCTTCACAACCTTCGTTCCTTACACTTGTGACTTCATTGAACCTTAGGGCTCGATACTGACCTACCGATGCATGAGTCGTTTGCGCAAAATTCATCCGCGAACGAGTCGAGTCCGAGTCCAAGTCGCAGTCTCTTCAAACATAGCTTAAAGGTCCCACTGGGTACGTCCAATCCATTATGCTCACCACGATGCATCTGAGCGTTTGTCCGCTATCGATACCTTAGGCAAAACAGTTGACATTTTCAAGTCCTCAGTTGGCTTTGTTGGACGCCGCCAAAGTTTAGCCCATTCTGATTCACCGCAAGGACTGAATGAGCGGCCGTCTTGGGAGACTGAGATTCTGGATGAGGGTATGATTTGAAAGTTATCTCAGTCACAGTCTTGTCATGTGACGTTCCTTTAGCATCCTTGCCCGTTGTGCGACAGGCTGCCATAAACCAACGAGCTGGCGCAGACAGTCAGGCCGACCGGATGACTATTTGGCTTCAGAATATCGAGAGTGCGTAGGCGCGAACTGTAACCTTTGCCACTTATTCATGTCTTGATTTCTGCAGAGGTCGTCGCTGATGCAAGGCAAAACTTTGCTTCTTCGAATGTTAGCTTGCTTCCCGCACTTCCTGTCGCTCCAGGACCGCAGACTAGGAAACTGTCTCGTGATCGCTCTCATGATAATTTGACTCAGTTGACACGGCCTTCGCGCAGGGCTCTTCCTGCCCATCAAATTTTTCAAGTCGAGGAAGACTCTAACGTCGACCAGAGCTTCGCCTCGTCGTCGACCTCGGCGCAGAATCAGCATCATGATGTCCTTCCAACGGATGTACCCCCTGTCGTCCCACTAGGAGGTCCCAATTGCTCGGTCTTCCCGTATAACAGCAGTCCGCGGCCAACCCGCCGGGCAACTGTGCTTGGGCGCTCACCTGAGAAGCCACGTATTTTGGAAATCGACCCTGACATGACGCCATCAAAACGGAGGGAGAAGTCTAAATCTGCCAATGATCTGAAACGCCTTATTCGTCCCATCTCAAGGGTACAATTCGAATTGGATAACCGTGAGAGAGTGATCCTATTGTACAACCCATTATCTGTCACTCATTTCTTTTATGCAGTTGCGGCGAAGTCAAGTCTCTCTGCAGTCCTTGACCGAAACCTATTCACCCCAGATCCCGTGCCAGATACATCCGACAGTTCAAACGATCATGTGATCGCGCATAGCCCAGTCGATAACATGGACAACAGCCTAACCGACTCGCCGTTCATTGTGCATCCATACCCTTCCCGGAAGAAGGTGACCTCTCCAACTATGGATTCTCCGACACAACGCCACCTTGAAGGTGCCTATGACCAGTTTCTTATGGCCACTAAAGAGGTGAAGCGCGTTGGCAAAGGCTACCAGTCATGGCGCGTCAAGCCAGTTTCAACCAGCGGGTCTTCGTCGCCCTCGAAGAGTCCTCCAGGTCGATTCTTTCATCCAACGCGTCGGCCAATGCCACCACCGGTATCTAGTAAAGACAAGTTTATGACGTCGAGCGCTGAAGAACTTCGCGTTATGTTGTCCCGCAGTGCAAACATCGACCACCCTGACCTCCGAGAGGATCGTGCGGGTGCTGCGAAGGTTGTGAGCCGCGCTCTCAAGGCACTCGTCACTGGAAAGACGGCTGTGAAAAAAGCATCACGCACGTCATAACAACATTCCAAGTCTTTTTTTGTCTCTGGAGAACACATCCGACCTGAACCCGGCCCCTCATCATATTCACAGCGCTATCTATATTTTTATCTGCCATCTTTCCCACAACCTACGTCTCATCTTTCTCATCAGTTGTTTATATCATCATAACATGACTTTGCATCGCATTTTTTTTTTCTCTTCTTTGGATCAACTATATTGTTCTAAAGCGCCCGCAGCTCCCGGTTTTGTTTTGTGGATCTTGTTTCACCTGTGTTATCTCTCTCTTGCTATCATCAATATCTGTCGCGCACGTCATCATGATGTCACTCACGAACCAGGTTTTTTACGTTTCCCACGTTTTCCGTCCACGCCCTCTTCACGTCTCTTCATCACGCTTTGTTGTGTCCGTTTCAGCACGATTGTAAATAGTCCCATCACGAGCAGCCTAATGACTTGCAATGGATCATCTTTTTTCATTTCTCTTTTTCATGCCCTCTTTCTTTCACAGGCTGTTGGAAGCCGTGCCATGCCACGGACGTGCATGACGACGATACGATACGATTACTTGCGCAGTCCTAGACCGGAAAATCAGACACGGGTACTACGTAGCAGCGCGGTGATAACCCCCTCTTTTCCCCCTTCTCTCCCTCCCTCCCCCTTCCCCAACAACTATCAATGATGGTGCGCATGTACCGAGTAAGCAAGTAACTCCAAAAAGGCTATACGTACTGTAGTCGTTTCGATGGTCGTCTCGTTCTCTCCTTTTGTGTCGTACCGCCCCCTCCCCAGCCAGCCAGCCAGCCAGCCACCGCTACTTGATACCCACCCGGTTCGGGAGAACTCACATGGTCAGCCGTGGGGGGCATTGCGACAGACATCTATATATCGGGAACATGGCGCCAACCTCATTTTACAATAGAATCTAGTTGCTCATGCTAAAGGGCCTTAAACTGCTTAAAAATGAAATTAAGCCATTCTAAGTCGGTTATGTTGAATTTAAGGGTATTTTTCTTCGCTCCCACGCACACATATCGTCCATTTCAGCCTTAAATAAGTTGTTTCCTTCTGGCATTTGTCGAGGGCTGTCTTTCATCTCACCTGAGACCCAACCCGAGCTCAGATGGTAATTTCTCTGACAATACTGTAGTGACCCTAGGACAGCTTTTGACACTCGTCAAACAATTCAAGGCGAGTGCAGTGCCGACCACGACCATCATTCTTGTCGGTGGCACCGTGGAGGCGGCTACTGTACGTACACTGTTGCTTGGACAAGCGTCGAGTCTTGCCCAAGCAGTCCCTCCCTAATCCTGCTCCCCAGAACTTCACCCTAATCTGACTGTATGGAAATCCTCAATGTTGGGTTGTTTCTACGCTTTGTTCCGAGTACAGTATGTCTCTGAGTTGAAACGCAACAACGGATAGGCTGGTCCGAATATCGTGCGTCCGTGCGAAGGACGCACAGTCTAGTTCACTGCGAAGGACAGATCGTGCGCTGTTTAGCCTTGGGGGGAGGAAAATGCAAGGTTATCCCGATTGTAGCCTCTAGTTGAAGACTTTGTTTGATGGACGCATGACTCCGTTATCCTGGCGAACCCCCGTCAAGGTTAGGGGGCATCCGTCCTGGGTAGAAGACATCAGATCAGCTGCCCGAGCAAGGACGTTCCCCGCGTGCCCATTCTAAGCGCATGAGTTACAGTAGCAGCGCCACAGAAGCGGGGCGAGCGCGAGCTCATGATGGTTCGATAGAATATCAAACGTCCGGAGTATGATGATCAAAGTTGCTGCAGATGGGGGGAAATGTGGGGGCTGAGACGGTGGGGATAGGCATGGACTGTGTAAAGTTGAGGACAGCGAGTGAAACACTTCGAGGTTCGAAAGAGAAATAGCCAGGGAACACGACGAACGCGATTTACCTCGCTAGGGGAGGTGACCACGATAGGGAGAGCTTCCCCGCCGAGCAGAAGAAGCTCTAGGGGGATGAATCCTTTTGAGGACTTTTGACGAGCTGTTCGAGGATGAAGAAAAGGTCAAGGGATACAGGACGTTATATGAGAGCAGGACTAAGAGCAGGAATACATTATTCAGTAGCAGTCGAGCGACAAGCCATGCTAGCCTTACGACCTTACCGTAACGGAGAGGTTTCGTGGCCACACGTGTGTTCGGGCCAAGAGTCATTATCGTGCATCTCTGCCGTAAGGAGGACAGCCTCCACCATGTGGAGAACACACGTGAAAACAAAAAGCTGATACTGTACTTTCACGACTTTTGAGGCAAGGTGAATCTTGATACTATGTGCGCAACTGGATTTTCCACCTCATTTGATAGAGATTTAAAAAATTGCTGAGCGATCTCCCATATTCGTTCGAGGGCAACGTCAAGCGGGCTGGTTCCCCGCCCCAGGGCAGCAAACACGCTCGGGAGAGAGTTGGGGGCGCCCGAGGCCGAGGTGGCTCACCGTCTTACCCGCGGGCGCCAATGTGGCCCAGGGTCATCCCCACTGCATAAAAGATCGTTGGACAGCCTATAACACCTATTACATAAGGATGGAAAAGGGCGCACAGGATGCTTGATCTGACATGGTACACGAGGAGTACGTCGGGGGTCGGTCCCATTTTTGGGGCCTTGAGGGCAGCCAGGTGATATCGCATGCAAAACTGCGCGTTCAAGATAAAATAACGAAAGATAAATTTACAACTTGCCAGGAGGGTTGAAAACTACTCGCCGCAGAGAATAGGCCACTAAACTGGTCGCATCCAAGTCAGTTGTTGGCGAAATCGTTTTACTGCTTACCGCCGCTTCCGAGGGCCAAAAGTCGCGTTTGCGTGCCTTTATGGTGGTATGGCCAAAGGATATTCGACTGTTGCTGTTCTGATTGGACCTTGAACGTGGTTGATGGCCAAAAACTCGACATGTTGTCAATAGGTACTATGTGAGGCAATCTGGCAATCAATCATCTTTTGCCCGATCGTGGACAGTAGAGGACCCGAAAACAGTGTGCAGGTCAAATCTAGGTGGGAAAGAAGAGCATGATGATAATAAGGAATAGCCGCTAAAGGCGAGCTCACTGGCCACGGCACTTTGGCAGTGCCATTGCTAGGAGATTAGACGTCAATCTACACGGAAAGACTGAGGTCGGCAGATAGTTTTGACTGTGCTAAAATGAGATGGGTTACTGCCAGGCCAGGTTTTAACTGCTTTTCCGAGGATAGGCGGATAAGCGAAGGGAATCGAATACGGCCATTTGATCCGCTTG